>ML795771.1:863843-940411 GCA_009831015.1 Picea engelmannii
TACCAAGGAGACATTTTCATTTTGAATCATCTTGTACTTGAACATTTAAGTGGGGTAAAAGGAGGTTGCCCCCTCGAAGAGGCTTATTATTTGAAATTATCTCTTTTTCAAGGCGTTGAGTACTTTTTCTGAGGTTTTTCTATACTATATTTATATTTGGTTCTTAACATTGAGACATTTTAGAATTATGTCAATTTGTACACATTGGTTAATCTCAGAAGTCTGCAACTTGTTAATTAGAACAATTTAGTTCTAATCCTATGACACCAAGAGAATGATTTACATTATTAACAATATGGTTTTCTGATTGATCAAGGTTTCAGGGTTTTCTACTTGATTAGTTGTTTGCGTGATCTCTGGAGACATTCTCATGAGAGTTACAATTTCTTCTCAGTGGGGAAGATCTTAAACTTTGATTGTGTGTTGTTTGTGTGATCGTATTTCCCTTATGTCATGTTCAAAGTTTTTGTAATTATTAAAAATAGGTTTTCTTCAACAAGATAGTTAAATAGGACCTCTATCACTTCTTCATGCATACCATTGGTTGTTCCTAGATTAGTGATGAGACTTATAGAGAGTCATCTCCTTGCATTTAGGAACCTTTTTATGGGTGTAAGAATGAAGTAGCACCAAATAAGTTTGTCATGCTTGACGTGAAGGTGAGTGTATGAGATTTAGAATAGTTCATATTTATGGAGTTTCTCTTAATATTGGTTAGTCTTATTTTAGGTTAGTAACAAACCTATATGAGGGTTTTATTAGGTTCATCAAGTTGATTGATTCGTACACCTATCTGAGTAATTTCCATCTTTCCCTTAGATAGCTTATTTATTTTTTAGTGTAAATATTAGTTAATAATTGAATTTATTCTTATCACCATAAATTGTTGATAAGATGAGACAGACCCTTATCTTGTGCATTCATAGACTATGATCCAGACATGATCACAGGCGGAGCTATGGTACTTTTTTTCATGCTTAATAGAAGTCGCGTGGATTGAGTGCAATCTTTCGTATTTATTTTTTGCTTGGTTTTTTTCATCCTTTGATTAGTTGTCCGTAGGTTGATTCATATTTTGTCTGCATTAGTTGTTAGAATAGACTCCGATACTTCATTTCCAATGCTTGCATCTCTAAGTTTACAAACTCCTGATAGATAATTTAATGTCGATAAATCATGACATATAATTTACCCACCAATACCAAAGCATGGCAATGATCTCTTCATTAAACAAAGGTACTTATTGTGTTTATTTCTCAATATTAATAAAATACTCTCTTTTTCCCCCATATCTGTTGGATTTACATGGTTCATGCTTATTGATTTACATTTTCATGGAATAAATCTTGAATAGATCTTTGAGATTTATATTATTACAAGCATGTTACAAGGGAAAAAATCTCTATGGCCAAGGGTAAACCAAAATAGACAGGTATGACTGCAAAAATCAACTCAATTCCAACATGTGCTATATAAACTAATGTGCAATACGAGGAAGAAGCCTACCTCAATTCAATCGTTTGATGTTGTTCCACCATTGAGCACTTTGACCCAAAGCTTTACACCTGCAAGAAGTTCTCAACAAACAAGCGATGCAAGTATATAGTGAAAATATATAAAATGAGTTAGCACATCAGATAGCACAATCCATTAATAAACATTACAAACATGCCCATGGATAATAATAATATATTTTCAAGATATCGACAGGACGGGAAATGAGTATTTCTATTAATAATTGATCAACAGAAGTATCAACATTACAGACTTCCATGTCGGCACGGTTCGAAACCAAGAAACCAAGTTCCTTCCAACTGGTTCTCCACCACTTCAATCCTCCACTAAAGGCAAGCTCATAGCAAAGAGGTAATGAGGTCCTCTCGACAATAAGGAAAGATCTTGGGGGCTGAACACTATGTTCAGACTTGATGGACAAAGGGATGCAGACTCAATATGAAGTAATTTCTCCAGATTAACTTTTCTCTCAAAGTTGAATGCTTTCTCCTCTTTTTCCATAGCTCAAAATTGTTCTCTTATAGTCTCCAGAATGCAATTGAAGGGCCGAGTCAGAACGTTTCCAGTATATGGAAGGCCAAAGATCAGAGATCTTATGTCGTGACATGGAAACCTGACCTCATTTTGTATTTTCTAGCGTAAATCTTGATATACGCAAGTTGTAGTGGAGCAAAAAGTGTATACGCATCTTGCAAAGCAGTTAGGGAGCATATATGTGAAAAAATATATATTTTTGGCTCTGGATTTATCAAAAAAGGGTTGATAAGTCTGCATAGGGAAATGGAAAAAGGCCCTATGTGCAAGATATCAATGGTGAGGAAAATATTGCTATAACAAATTCCCCCTAATGTGTGAGATCAAAGGAGTATCTGTGATGGCCGAAATACATTATAAATAACCCAGAAGTGGAGTGGTAGAGAACCAGTTGGATGAACTCAATTTCTCATTACATTATGTATTGAATTTGCATACATGGCTACCAAGAATACAATGCAGATCCATGTGGAAAATATACCAACAAGTGTTCATGGCCATGAGTAGGCAAGTATAAATGCGGTTACATGCCAATAGCTATCATAGTCATGAACAAGGCCCAGTGAAACCAATCTCAAAATCAATCTGAAGATATTTGTATACCATGGAGTACAATCTAATTTCCCATGATCGCTGAAGTCAAATAGGTACTGGTCCAATGAAATGGAAGCAATAAAGGAATACATATCTACAAATGTGAATAAAGGAGTTGGTTTCAAACACTTGAGAGATCCATTGATCATGAGACATTGATGCATTCCCATCTATCAATGGCGAGAGAGTCTGTCACTAATGACTGCAAGCCTCAAGGTACTCATAAAACTCTAGGTCTCGTATCCAGAATACATGAGTTGAAGTCGATGGAAAGAGACCCGCTGAAAGGAGAGAATTAAGGCATCTCTCATCAATCAACATGAGGAACAAAGTAGAAGTTTCATGATTTGATGGAGATCGGACGAAGAACATGTTCATGAACCAACGACCCTGTGCGTCTTTCGTGTGTGCCAAATGCAAGTGGTACATGAAAAGGACCCTCTGAATAGAAGCCAACGATGAAAACTGTTGACAAAGGCAAGGAAACCACCAATAAGGATAATGGCATCCAAGACATTGCATGAATCCCAAAGTGTGAATAGATGTCTTGTCGTCGAACACAAGGGAAACCACCCAGTCAACGACCCATGATGAAATGATGATTGTTGGGTTCAAAGTGACCTACCAATGATGAAAGTAGGGCTAGGGTGCATCATAAGACCAAAGTATCATGTGATTCTGAGACAAACTGAGGGTATGGCCGACATGAAAAGTCAATATTTCTGAGGAGTGGCTGACACAGGTTGATAGACTTCCTTTGAACAAGAGCATGAGACATATGGTGGACTCCGGAAGCATAGAATTAATGATGTGAAAACTAGATGCAGGAGGCATCCATAATGTTCTCTATAGTGACTGGAAGATTCACCAGTTGGTAGAGAAAATTTTGTAACGAGATCAGCTTCCTAAGGCCATGCTAAACCCAAAATTATGATGATGCAAGGACTCAATAAATTTGTGCTCTGTTCAAAGGTGCCACGACTGCTGCCAATTACAATATAGTACTTCCTTCCCGCCCATCTTTTTTTTGTTTTTTCATAACAAGTGAATGCTATGATATAGAGGAGGGAACAAGTGTCGCAAGTAATCAAAACTAGTTCCAGCAGTGGAACGTACCTATGCTCAATGCAAGGAAATGCATGCGGGAGATGGACACTCGGGGTGATGTTCCTTCCAGGGTATAGGGTATCAAATTGCGAAGGATATAAACAAGGCTCTGCTTGGTTGAGGATGCAAACTGCTTGGGCCATGGTTTATAACGCAAAGAGAGATTCAGCTAAAGGCTCAATATTGCAAGCAAGGGCATGAGATGCAATCACAATTTAACGCCAAAAAATGTCATTTTTTATATCTTTTAGTCTACTTGGTGTGAAAACAGGGTAAAATTGTGCCAAATAGATGTCTTTTCAAATCCAATTTACGAGTGTGAAAAAGACAAGTTCACTCGGCGATCTTTTCCATTTTTGATAGCGAGTCGGAAAAGAGCTTAACTAAGACTCATTTTTTGGGAGTCTGAGGGTAATAAGGTCGCGTGTACATGAATGAGAAATGAGGCTCATTTTAAATTCATGTATCGAATTCTAATGGACTCCCGGTCCTAAGAAAAAATCTTGGCATGGGCACCAAAAGACAAAGAGGTTCTAACATGGGTACCCATGTTTGGTAAGTCTCTACAATTTATTAACGATGCTATGATAGCAGATGGAGGTTAATGCGTTGCAATAAATGAGTTTGTACCTAAGGTGTAAAAAGTGGTAATTGAAGGATAATGAAAAATTGCACGATGTAGTGAATACCTATCCTATATGCTAGGTTATGAATATACCTGCCTAAGGAGACGACCGACCGACCATGATGTTGAAATCTGTAAGAAAATTGAGTCGAAACTACAAAAACCATCTTAAAATCATTTTTGAATTAGTCCATTAGACAAAATAATAGCATAAAACTATATCAAATGGGTCAAAATGTTTTATAAATAGTAATAAAATCAAAATTTACTATGTCATTTTCATTTTCACCCAAAATAGTGAAATTTGGACTAACATACCTCCAGAATTCAAACGGCGATCACGGGAGCAATAGGAAATGGAATCGCAAACCATCTGGACTAGGTAACTCTTCATCCCATCCTCTTCAAATTCAATGGTTTACAATTTTGAATTAGGCTGCATTTTTTTAGTTTTTAAGGGCGCAAATTCAGTTATACGCGAGTTGTAGTGGAGCAGCAAGTGTATACGCATCTTGCAAAGCAGTTAGGGAGCATATATGTGGAATATATATATATATATATATATATATATATATATATATATATTTGGCTCTGGATTTATCAAAAAGGGGTTGATAAGTCTGCATAGGGAAATGGAAAAAGGCCCTCTGTGCAAGATAACAATGGTGAGGCAAATCTTGCTATAACAAAGCACTTGGAAGCTAAGAATTGCTATATTTTATAAGAGAAGAAATGTTTTTGGTTGTTTCTTATGTGCATGACTACTTTTGGAGACCATTTTTGGATAGAAATTCCCTCTCTTCATTTTCCTAATTAAGCTCAAATTGCAACATATTGAAGAATTTTGAGTGGTCTCGTCTTTCTTCTTTAAATCCATTTGTTATAATTGCAATTAAATGAATGAATGGTTGTTTTATCATTGAGGGTAGGCTAGGTATTAGTATAATGTTCACTAGTTTACCAATATACTAGTGAGGTTGATTAAGGCATCCCTTTGCTATATTTACCCATAAACAATCCCCACTTATGGGATGCCATAGTTTTATAATTTTCTTTCCTTTTAGGTGACTTTGAACCAATTTTCTAAGATCATTTTCATGATAATAAAATCCAAGATACTTGAGTTTGAAAAGAGGTACTCACAAGGTCATGGTATATACAGAGGTAGAATGTGAAATCTCCTAACAGTTAAGAACATGTTTTTTCTCCTTGGAGGTCAAAGGTTCAAATATGGAGGGGGGTAGATTATGTACACCTCAATGGACTAAGAAATAAAATTGTTGCACCAAAGGGGTAATGTATCCCATAAACAAGGAGATTTCATGTCAATTTGGTGTATGGCTAGGTTATGACTTTAAATTACAATGTTATTATAAATATTACGTTGAACGCATTAGAAAAAAGGTGGAACTATTAATTTCATGAGAAACAAGGAGTTGTCTATAATACTTATAATATTCTTCATATTGGGAAGCAATGATTCAAGCTCATCTTCAAAGCCATGAAACACATGATATCTTCAAAATGGTTGATCTTGTGTAATGCATCCATGGTTTTACTACTTCCTATAAAATACAAAAGAAATTTTATAGATCTCGGGTACTGGTGAAGAAAATAAAACCATTGATAGATTACCTAAATATGCATTTCTTGAGAAACTCGTCAAAGAAATTTATGAATATGCAGATATAAATACAAATAAGATAAGATAATTGTATCATGTCCAATGAATGACCAAAGTTGGTCAATGAGACTATAAAGTACAAAGAAAATGAATACATAGTGAAAGTACGAAAAAATTGAAAATGTTGGTAAATCGGAATCTAAAGTACAATTAATATGAATACATAATGAAAGTACAAAAAAAACTATCATTGTTCTATTAAAAGTAAAGGAAGATATAATTAACATATTAATAGCAATGCAATATAAGTATAAAAAGGTAGTGCAAAAACAAATGAAAATCCATGTCAAGTATACAATGATGTCAATGCTTGTTGGAACTAGAAGTTGATTAGGAATATGGGGGAAGACGAAGCTCTCCATAAAAGTCATTAAGCACCGCAAGGGATCCAATTAACTACCTAATGATGTTCAGAGAATATCTAGGGCCAAGGGGTCTCGATTGTATAATCCTATGAGAATCTCTAGATTGAATAAGTTCATCACTCCTAGCATCCAAGGCCTAAGGGAAGAATATCTAAGTGGAAGGTTGGGTTCTCAAGTGGACCTTAAGAGAAGTACTCTATATAGAGTGAGTTCATTTATGGAGTCTTCTAGCATGATTCTCTCTACTAGTTTCATGGGATTTGTGTTAGGATATAGAACTGACACTCCTTAAAAATTTTGTTTAGGTTGATCAACCCATAGGAGGGGGGGTTAATAAGAGTTTTGATGCCTCATTGATGTATTCCCTTGAGTGACTTGGGCCTCAACCTTCTATTTGTTCTTGCACTATCTAAGACATTAGGGAAGAAATAGGTGATCCTCTTGATGGGCTCCAGACAGGGAGGACACACAAGTTTCAAGATCAATTCCCTAACACCTCCCTCATGAAATATCTAGATATCTTATATGTAGATAACATATAGTAGAGAGGGAGGTTGTAAGTGCTAGTCGTAGTTGAATTAGTTTCTAATCATAATGTATGGGACCTCTGAAGAGGAGGTTCTCCTCCAACTTGGCCTCATGTAAGTAACATAACTAGTAAATCCTTTCAAGACATGGGATGTGGTGATCCATCTCCACCTAAAGCGGATGGGATCCCACTCTACACTAAAAAAAGGGGAATTCTAATGTTTTTAATCCAATATTTGCTTGTATGCTAAATTTAAGAATGAATTTGACCCTTAGCAGTGTGAAGTACTAAAAATAAAATGGTATCTTGTGGCTAAGTCCTTTGAGGACCTATGGAAGAAAGATCCTCAAAAGAACAAGGAGTCAGGTAAGAGTACCAATCCTACCAAACATAAAGCATCCTGGGCTCCAAAATCTGTGAAAAAAGAAGACAACTCTAAAAATCCCATCAAGGCATAGAAAATGGGCCTTGAACTCCACATGGGAAATGCATTGAGGCATTTCCCATTCACACTGGATGATGTGTAATGACAAAATATTCTAAACTCTTTTTATCCTAATCTGGTGAATCCAAAGCATACTAGGCCCCCAAATCTTTAAGCCATAAATATCAATAGATTTGATGTTTATGGATGCAACAAGTGGAACAACACTTGTATAAACTAGAAATAACATAACATAAACAAACACAATAGAGATACCTACACTCCTTAGTATTGGATAGCACTTGCTAATCCAAGTAAATGAAGGAAAACATCCTCATTAATAATAGATTAATGTTGATCGTTATATTGATAAAAAATGAAGAGATATATAAGATAAGTGGAAAACCTATTATATAAAAAAAGCCTTTATACACATATGAGCATATTACAAAAATGCTACTTATTCTATAATTAGATTCACAACATTCCCTCCCCCTTAAAATAACCTTTTCCCTTAAAATTTTAAAATACAACCAATAGAATACATTTTATAGTACAAGTGACATATATTTAGTATTTTTTATTAAAAAATCACCTCATAAATTAAGTGACAAACAATTTGCACCCAAGCACTTTTTAACTCAAAAATCATTTTAAATTAAATTACATACAATTTGTACCTTATATCACTTTACAATTTAAAATATATTACTTTATAATTTAAAACTCACTTATAACTAAAAATAAACAATCGAAAAAATGCAAGTCACTTATAACTTAGGCAACATGCATTTCCCTATTTATTTTACATTGTTTATTTATAAACGGAAAAGTGCAAAAGTCACTTAGGTGACGGGCATTTCCCTAAACATTGTTTGTTTATGAATAAGAAAGTGAAAAAGTCACTTAAAACTTAGATGACATGCATTTCCCTATTTAATTTACATTTTTTTTCAGTTATCCAACATTATTCTTTGTAACAATTTTATTATAGGTAAAGTTATAAGCACCAAGTCGCAAGTGGAAAGAGAGAACCATATCTCTTATTAATTCAGGGCTATGGATAAAGAAATTAACATAAATAAATATATCTTCAACAAGTACAAGATGGGAACTCAATATAATGAATGTTAATAGCCCCATCACTGCAGCCAGCGACGCATAAGTTTTTCATCCTCTCTCTCTATATATATTGTGTCTTCTATGAAGGATTGATATTCTTTTAGAAGAAAACATGTAGAAGAATCAAATGAAATGGTTTGATTCCTTACTAAAAATTGTTGATATACCTCTTGGGAATCTATTTGAATTGCATAAGAGCTTCTCTTAGACATTAACATATCCTGCAAGAAGCCTATCATTGAGAAGTATGGTGTTGTATCTAAGAGATTATAATAGTCATGGAAAATTTGTATTAATCCTAAAGAGGACACACATTGAATTGGAGATGGCTCTACGAAATAAGCAAGAATTCATCACTAGAAAATACATGATCATGTTGTTCACAACCCCATTGTTGGAGAGGAAGGGAAGTGGATGGATGCATGAGAAACGCATAATGTTTTATGTTGAAGCTCTGCCAGAAATAAAGGTAAAAGAACCTTCACCATTAATAGGAAGGCATTCTGCATGAAAACATGTCAAGGTATACGCAGGGACTCATAACCAAAAAACACATGATCATGTTGCTTGCTACCGCCCAAACTAGTAGCCTTTGTAGGATGCTTTTGGGGATAAGCACAACATGGGAAATGCACCACTATTACCTTATCACAATCTTCCCTTCACTTTAGGCCATCTCCTAGAAGTCACGGGGATATCCCAATATTTCGAATCAAACTTGTATGACGCCCTGTAATATGGTTCACTTCAAACTATACACCTCAATATATGTTAGATAGATCAATGCCAAAGTAGCCACCTTCAAAATATTCCACTAAGTGTTAGGGAAATAAAACTACAATATAAAGAGCAGTAGGAGCTAATTATAAGATTTTTGAGATCTGAAATAAATATGATATGGCAAAGATACAAATCAACACAAAGAAAACACTCTCTAGATGAAGAGAAATTGTAGCGTTAACTGCTCAAGAGTGAGATCTAATCCCACAAATCAAGAGTGAAAGATATACCTAAGTTATATCTTGATTGTATGTTGTAAATTAGACTAGTTTTATGTTTTCCAACAATTCCATAAATTATTTATAATAAAAAAAAATATAGAAAATGCAGATTTTGGGTGAGGAAAAGCACCCCAAGAGTGCCAAAAAACACTTAGAATGATGAACCTTGGGTGTTTTAACTAGGGAAATGAATAAACTAAGAAAAAAAACCTATAAATGATTAATTGGAAGTACAAATGAATAATAACAATGAAATAAACTCAAACTTGCAAAAATAAATGGTGAATCCCCCTAAGGTTTCACCAAAAATATCCAAAATGAAATATAACATCAATGAACCACTTAGGAAATGAATTTCACCATTATAATGTGTTATATATGCCTTGTAAACAATCCTCGAGTGAAATATAAGCTAGGGTAGGGTTAGATTTCACCTTTTAGGGTTAAACCTCAGCTTTAGGGTTTCACAAAATCTGATTTATTTTACTGTAATTTAATTTCCATAATTAATAAACACCTTAAATCAACCAAAAAACGTTAGATGTAACCTTCAAACAAAATACCAACAAGGTAAATTTGTTTTATTAGGGTTAAAAATTAACAATGAAACATAAACCCATGGATAAAAATGTCTAGAAAAATGAAAGTAAACGGTTAGCTTTACTCTATGCAATGAAATAAATATTTTTTACGGTTTATATCTTTTATATTTTATTTATTTATTTTTATTTTATATGACACAAAAAAAAAGAGTTGATTTTTATGGTTTTTGTGGTTGGTTGTTGGGGGTGAAGCTCAAATCCTTGTCTCCACTTAGGGCTTATGGGGTCAAGAAGTATTCCATCTAAGAATTGGTTATCCACGTTTATGGATTAGAGTGAGACTAGGTCCACAAGGCTAGTACTCTCTTGTCTAATCAAGAGAAACCATGAAAACCAAGACCCTACAAGAAGGGTCTCCTTAAGTGAATAGTCTTCACCAACAATATCAACAAAAGATTTGAAGAGAATACTTAAAACCCTTGTGAAGGATTATAGAACTAACCAAGATGAGAGATAATCACTTACCAAATTGATTTGGGGAATAAGGAAGAGATACAAACCCTAGATGTCCTCTCTCCAAGTATTTTATAACTCATCAATGGATCGATCTTGCTATTTTATGTGGAATCTTGAATCATTTCATAATAGCCTTTAAAAATACCAAGAAATATAGAGCTCCAATAATTGACACCAAGAAAACACCTAGTAAATATCTTCTATTAAATGGCTCCAATAATGATCTCCAACAATTCACAACAATTGGAATGAGAGAAGTGCCTTTACTTATCGATGAGGCTCTCAATTCCTTTCCAATCTTTATTCCCTAAAATAATCCTAAGGAAATAATATAAAAGTGACTTGTCATCCACATAATTTGGAGACTAGGTCAAAATACAAATAAATGATGTTTTACATGTTAGAAACCCTAATAAAAGGGGATGTCCTCCACAAAATGTGCTCAAATAATGTTGAAGTAATTTCCATAAATATTTGAAATATGTCTCCAAAGAATGACCATTTCCATACCTAAGGTAAAGGCACCTCCATGAAGCATGGGAGTGACTCTCCAGGTGAAAAAAATGGATCATAAAACCCCCAACAACAAGAATGATGTCAAGCTTCTAGGAGGTTCGATTTGGCTCCAAGATACAATTTTCCATCAAAAGTGACTTTGGGAGACCTCAAAATATGGCAAGGAAATATCCTTGGCCAACATAGCTCCAACATCCTCCTTCAATCAAGGGGATTACCTTACCCCAACTTCCATTTGTTCAACAAGTAATCAAAAGTGTGATCAAAATCCCCTCCACATAGCATGGGATGAGTTCCATGTCATCATATTCAAGTGAAAAGTCACTGATGTTGATGTTTGTAGCATTAAAACCGTACTTCCACATTGGTTGTGTCTAACATGTTGAATTTATCCTTAATTCCTCTCAATACCTAGGAAATTCACTTTATTAATGATTCAGGTGGATATTGGTGGCCACCCACCTACTCCACTAGCTCAAAACACAGTTTTCCACGACAGTTTTTCTATAGTTTTTCAGGTCCTAAACTTCCAAACGATGTATTAAACGATGTATTTTTGACATGGAAACACCCAATGGTATATATTAAACCATTTGGAATGTGTACTCCTTGGCTAGACCTTTCTGACGAGGTATCAATCACCCCAAACAAAGATCATATGAAAAAGTTACGCCTTAGGGAAGTTGATGTATCAACTACCCTCATCGGGGCCACAAACCTTTTAGTGAATTAATTTAAATCCTAGCCATTGATCTAAAGTGTTGGTGAGATCTAATCTCAGCCATTGATCACTTTGGAGATCTATGGTTTTTGACTTAGAGTAAATTCAATATTGATCACGTACTCTAGTATATTGGCGACTATTTTCAGGTTTCACATAATAATTAAACAACATGTAACATAAGATATAAAAATGCAGCATAAAACCTAAAAAACATGTAATTAACCCATGACATAAGTAAATCATTTTAAGAGAATAATTCATACAAATTAAAATATATAGTCATGTACCTGATCCAACTCAACATCTGTATCATCCTTATTATGTATCTTCTTCTTCATCGAACTCGACATCTATATCATCATCTAGTTCAGTAATGGTGTTGAAAGGATTGGCGATATCATCATCGTCATCAATGTCATTTTCGAGCATATTTTCATCGACATCATCATTGAGAACTACATTGTCTCCTATGCCCGTATCATGATCTTCTTCGTCTTCTTCATCTATTGACCATGCATGATCTTTCAACTTTATCTGATCTTGTGAATCGTCTTCTTCTTCAATATCATCTTCTTCCTGTACATGAGTATACTTAACTGACATTCCTCTTGGATCATATCTAACAAAAAATGACCAATCCCTCTCACCTGGAACATTTGAGTAAAATACTTGTTCAAATTGGCTTGGAAAAACATAGCAATCATGTCCTCTTTCAAACATTGTTGTTTTAATCATCGAAAATCCGTTGGAATGTTGAATAACAGTTCTTTTTTCATCACGTTCATGAATTCATTACCTATACCATTTGACGTCGAACATAACTAATTTGAAGGAATTAAAGTCACACTCAAGTATATCATGAAAATACCCGTAGTATTTATTTTCAGTTTCTCGGGGATGTCTGTCACTCCAAGAGGAAACATTAGTGACCTGGAATACTGTAGTTATCCCATTATCAGAAGTTTTCTTGGTTTCATCAAGTTGTTTGATGCGAAATTTACGACCATTGCACCACATAGCCTTGTGGTGTTTCAACTGCAATATGTCAGATATGTAAAAGATGCATTGTCAATTAATAAATTAACATATTTATATAACTTGGAAAGTATCTGAAAAAGACAGTACACATGTAGTCACATTAATATAATATAAAATAACTGAATAAAATGGGTGAATTTGCTTGTCTATCCATCTTTCAAACCATATGCTAAATCAATTTCCCTTTGTGTAACATTGGCATCTCTGTTATGATAGGCTTCTCTAACCAATTCAGAAAATTGTTTCCATGATAACATACCACCATGATGTTGTTTACATTTTTCAATCCATACATTCATCCAGTAAATATTTTTTGCAATGTATAAATGCAGTGCATCCCAATCTTGAACAACTGAATCAAAAAATCATAATTCACCAATATTAAATATTGGTTATAACCATGGTAAATATTGAAAATTGATGAAATAATAGATATTAATATATTAATGAGTATGATCATATACACAAAAAACAAAAAATTCTATGTATTAATATAAACCTCCACAATTATTAATATGTTACCTCTCATTTTTTTCATTCTACCTTTCCCCAACAGGTGTTCCCGATCTTCAAAATTTTTAATGAATTTCACATCCCAAATGGGATCCACTGCATGCATAGTTGGCATTGATAATTTAGGAATATACTGACTAATATACACCATGGATTGATATACCATATATCCCTCCACCATAGAACCCTCAGGATGTGCTATTTGTATAACCAAAGCCTTCAATGATTTCAAGTGCCTCTCCACCATCCACATTGACCTTGTGTGTACAGGTCCACGCATTTCAATCTCCTCAACTTGGTGTATGAGTTAGTGTTCTTTTGCATTGGAAAATGTTGGAGGTATATACTTTTTCATTTCACACATTAGCCGAGGAATTTCTCTCTTCCAATACTTCATATCATCTTCATGGATTTCTTTCAATGACAACCATATACATGAGATCATGACACAAGAAAATAACATGTTTCAACATAACATAATATATATTACAATACAAGTAAAACACATGTCATTAAGTACAACAACAAATTGAAAGAACATTTTGCATATAAATCACAACTACTTACCTCGTGTACTTTCCAATATCATATATAACTTGTTTGACGTTGTTCTCAAATTCATTTGGGAGAGATAGTTGTAGAACATACTTTAACAAAAAAAATGAATCGTTATTTGTTTCAACCAAAGTAGACAACAAAAAAAAAAAAAACTTAAAATATGTATAAGGCCAATATATAAATATGTATACCAAAATTATTACCTTAATTAAGGTATGCCAATCATGTGTTTTTACCCCACCAAATTCACCTTTCTTCATTAAGATATTATTTATGTTTGAATCAAAACTCGTGGGAAATTTAATTATTTGAATGAACTATTTTACATCATTGCTTTATTTCTCTCTTAATAACCATGGAAGGTTATTTCGGTCTCCATCGTTATTTGATCGGATCACACTTCGCATTGCATGATTGGCTTCCTGAATTTCAGTACAAATATTGACAATTTTTTATTTATCCCCCCTACCATCTATGATTCACCATAACGTTTATGTCACATTCTTCCCAATATGCATTGTATCAAACAAATGAGTTATTTGTATCTCCTCATAGTAGGGAAACCTCATGAATTGAGTGGGATAACATTTCATTCCTCGTGGAAGCCCATTATTAATACCTTCTCCCATTATTAATACCTTCATGATGGAGGCCTTCATGAAGTATAAAAGAAATCACAACAATAATTATCAAATACGATAAAATAAATTCAATGATTAAAATAAAAATTCAAAACATTACATATACGATACATAAAGAAATTGTGTACCTTGACGATTTCTATTATATTCTAACCTCCATAGGTGAGGTGTCATTCTTTGTAGTTTTAAATCTCTCTTATTTCTCATTGAAACGATGCTTTTCAGTGGTATGATACCTATGGTTCTTAGGGAGGAGGTTCCTATACTCATCAAACACCACCTTTCCTAAACTATTTGAATGACGATAATTCATCTTAGGACCACAAACTGAACATGCAAATTTACCCTTTGTTTGAAGACCTGCAACAAATGGATTAATGTCAATTATACGATGAGATTATTTAAAAATTAAACATGCATGATATATTTAAAAAATTATATAGTATTAAAGAGCAATAGAATTTTACATACCACAAAAATGTGTTAGTATTGGGGCATCATGAATTGTCCATAAAAGTATTCCACAGAATTTAAATTTCTTCTCCCCGATTGGTTTACAGATGTCATACATAGTGATGCCAGCCCATAAATTTAGTAGCTCGTTGATAAGAGGCTTGATATATACACTCATATATTAACTTGGTACTTACCTAATTGTTTGAAATTACACATAATTACTACCATGATATGTATATGTAAGTAAATAAATAAACAAAAGATATTATGCAAAAAATGAAACAAATGAAAATGTTACATTCAAAACATTAATGTAAGCAAATACCTGGAACAATCATTGTCAACATTATGTGCTCCCTCTGTATTGACATCCAAGGAGGAATGTTATTGTTGATAACAAAAATAGGCCACACTGAGTAAATAGACCTAAGCTCTTTGAATGGATTAACACAGTTAGTTGCCAATGAAAGCCTAACATTACGAGGTTCATCTTTGAAATCTGCCCATTTTTTCTCAATTTCCCTAAATGCGTAACCATCGGTGTTCCAATGTTTTTCATAATGGCATGCAAATCTTGATATGTGTGAGGTAAAATATTTGACGATGGTAACAAGCATTCACCTAACAATCTACTACATAATAAATAACTAGTTAATGTAAAGAGTATTAATCGTAAAAATTGCATTCTTATTTTACACATTAATTAACACTAAAAAAAATAGAAAAAATTCAACATTTATGTATATGAGATGAAACATATTATATACCTTAGGATTTTTGTCATACAAGTGTTCGACAAATTATTCATAACCTTTAAGTTCACTAGCAGCAATGTAGCAGAGAGAATATTTTCTCTTGAGCCTTCATAAAGTCGTTTATTTTTTTTTTCTAATAGAGGTTCATCATAAATACCATCACTGTCCCCATCCTCATTGTTATCAGACTAATCGGTAGGTTCAGACATTAACAGATCTCCCTAGATCCACCTGGATCTAGAACAAAACAGGACAGGACATGACTCTTTCCCTAAGTTTTGACCATTGAATTAGCTAGTAGGGAGGAACAAGTAACATACCTCTGTATCACTTCCTAGGGTCTCTGTTGATCCCGCTTCGCTCCGGTGCTCTCGTGAAGTCAAGACCAAGACAACACAAACCAACCAAAGTGAATATAACAAAATATATTCAACTGTCAACTTATGTGTATGATCAAGGAATTACACAATAAAGTGAGAATAGCTTTATGGGAAAAGGACATGCCACTGTATCATATTAATTGAAAGTACAAGATTACAAACTAATCGCCTTGATGTCACAAGATTCCTTTCGGTGGATCTTGGCTCCAACACACACACTTGCTCAATCCTTGTATGAAGAAAATCAAATCCCTCTTGATAGACTTGCTAGAGTCTCCAAGCTCATGTTCAAGCTAAGTCCTTCACACAATTCTTTCACCAATTCTCCAATGAATCTTGCTTAACCTTTTCCATGAGAATTCCATCAATATATAGGAGAGAATGAGATGGTTACTTGGATAAGAATGATCCCACAATATCAGGGAATCCAGTACAAGGATAACCATTTGAATGCCAACCCATTCTTCTAGAAGATTCCCTTCTAGAACCATCGAGAATTCATCTTTTTCCAAGCCTTAGAACGAGTTTTCACCCTATCTATGTAGCACAGTGCGAGAAGTTCGCACCCTAGCTTAAGGCAGCCTGCAAGAATGGGTCATTCTCGCACCCTAGTATACTAGCAACCTGCAAACTCTCTTCAAAAGTAAGTTTTCTGGGAAGAGATGAATGTCACTTTTCTCAGGAGAAAGTTCTTATGAGGAGCCTGAGTACACCATAATCAATACACCATCATGATGACCAAAATCATGGGTAACAGAATGCCCCCCAAAGTATGAGGCCAGAATCAGTGACAGCCGAAAGACTTTGTAAGATGCATGCGTGTGTCGGAAACTAGGAGCGCACCTAATCAAAAACCCGCGAACAACGAAGCATCTGCAAAATATCATATATATTAATTCTGAGGTAGGCATTACCATACTCAGATCATAGACGAATGACATTGTAGAAATGGGTCATGGCCACCAATCATACACTGTGGATCCATGCCGTCAAAATATAGCATAGCCACCAGGAATACACTGTGGATCTATGCGAGAGAATTCAAATTAAGACGACATAGCCACGAGACATACACAATGGATCTATGTGTCCCAGATTATACATATTCCATCGCAACCTGGACAAAGAAATGATATCAAGGGTCTTCAATCTCATCGCCCAAAAGTACAAATCTAACCATGTGATTACATGTGTCGAAGTCGAACATGGTAGAAACCACTTGATTACTGGTCATTGATGAAACCGTTAACAAGTGCGAGGGAAATCACCATTAATGTCAATGACTCCCAAGGTACTCTAGTACAATCCATCGAGTGTGAATGAATGAGTTGAAGTCAAACAACCGACGAAATCTTTCGATCAGGGGTCAATGATGTAAACCCACTGTCGAAAGCGAGGAAATCTGCCATTGAGGCATGTAAGTTCCAAGGTACCAAAAATTTCTAAGTCTTGCTTCCGGATAATGAGTTGAAGTCGACGGAACAAAACTCGTCACAGGAGGGCCTTGATGTATCCCCCATCAATGACACGAAATGAGTAACAGATTTTGAAGGTGAAACAGAGTATGATGTAAGTTGGACTAGACACGGGGAAGGCCGACACAGAGAGAATGGACAACTGCAGATGGCCAACTCAATAGAGGTTTCAGATGAAATTCTCTTGAACATATGAACGACACGACCAATGATTTGACAACATTGACTCAAAGACGACATAGGGAATGACCTTGTAGCAAATCGAATGAGAGACAAATGGATTTCCCAAACTGGCTTCAAATAATGAATAGGGGGTGTCATGTTCAAGAGCGACACTTACTACCAACTAATATGAAGATGATAACATATCCCTTTCCCAAATTCCCCCCCACCATTTCTGGCGAGTACCTCTTTATTTTTATGCAAGCTTGAGGAGGATAACATATGCTTGTTGATATAAGCTTATCCTTCGGATAAGTCCTTCGGAGTATGTTTAACGAACCCTAAAAAGGATTGGTTCGGTCCCATTACGGGTCTGTCGATGTTTGTTTAACGAGTCCAAAGATAGAAAACTTGAAGGTTTTTCATGATTATAGAGTCTGGAAAAACACTTAAAAGAGAACTCTCTCAGTTCTTTTTTCATAAAATAGTCTGATGAGACTAAAAAAGAGATAAATTATCGCTCACCAGACGCTTTCTTCAAATACTTTATCGAGCGTGAAAATAGTAAGGTCGCTCGGCTATCTTTCCATGTTTAGAGAGTCTGAAAAGAGCTTAAAGAGGACTCCAGGGGGGTTCCTTTTTCGTATAACCTTGTTGAGCCCGAAAAAGTGATAAAAGTATGCTCGATCGCGTTCTCATGTATTTTCGAGCGTGAGAACGAACAAAGACCCAGCTCGAGGTTTTATACAAAAACCATAAAAAACAAACAAAACATGCGATGAAGAAGAAAAAATATGTTCACATCCCTGTACATGAACATCGAAGTCATTACGCCTTCAAAACTTACACTCAAAAGGGCATTAGCGTTTAGGTTTTAATAAATAAATAATTATAAAAATTCAATAACATGGTAAAAGTTAATATATTAAAATAAAAACTCTTTTTACCATATCATTTTAACTTTACCACTATTTGAGCCCCAAAACCCCTCTTTTACCCTCGAAATTCGGCGTCAGATTGCAGGAGTTAAGAGCATCCATTTGACGAGCCGTCAGCAACAGTGAGGTAGGCTCTTTGTCCTCTACTTTTTCATGGTTTAATTTCTCATTTTCATTGGCAAAAAACACATTTTTGAGTTGGTTTTGGGGGCTATTATTGCGCTCATCCATTCTCGCAGGTGGGCTACACGGGACCTGCAAGAATGGGTCATTCTCGCAGGTGAGCCTACAGTAGCCTGCGAGAACCTCACACTGTGCCTGAAGGGCACCTGCGAGAACCGCAAAGCACAATTTTTTTTTGAAGTTTTGCTCAATAAAAGAGAACCAATTTATGAATAGAGTTACTAATATTCTTTTTATGCTTATTATGCAGGTAGTTGGCTATCACAATGGTTCTGGAATGGCGTGAAAGGGAGCACGAAGAAGATAATTCCATTGCCGAAAATCATCCGCCCACTATTGCCGCTTTGAGAAACTGTGGTCTTCTGAAGTACTTTTGTATCCCGTGCATGAGGGCCCAAATCAGGTTATTAGAGTACCTTGTGCATATGTGGGATCCCGATCAACATGTATTTCATGTAGGGGTCCACACATTGTCCTTAGATATTGAGGACATTTACTTCTTGACTGGACTGTCACGGCGTGGGTACCACGTGAGCCTGACTAGTAGTAGAGGTGGTGGGCTGCCCATGAGTGAGTATTGTCGCTTACATTGTGTTCCTGAGGTAGAGAGGAAGAAAGGGAAAGTAGTTATTTGGGGAGTGTGGGATTTGACCCTCCGCACTATCTTATTCACCATTTCTCGGATGGCTGGGATCTCCACTCCTCACATGGTGCTCCAGAGTTACTTTCAGTATATGATAGAGTGTACTGAACCTCAGGTTTTTAACTGGGCAGATGCTGTGCTTCATAGCATGCAGAAGTAGTTAACCAAATGTAGACAAGGCGACCTGAAGCAATTCGGGTACATATCTTTGTTGGTGTCCTTATTTCTTGAGAGGGTTCCCTTACTAAGGCTGCAGGTTGAGTGGAATTTTCCGGCTCCCAGGGATCCAAGAATGCTGAGATGGTGTTAGCTCATGGCCCGACACGTAGCTGGACCAATTATCAAGTATGATGATACCTTCTTCGACTGGTTGCGACCACAGATGCTGATGGTCGACGATTATTCTTATGCTGGGTTGGATTTTCGAGGAGATCCAGACTTAGTCCTGCCGGAGGATGCTCAGTGGGGGGAACTTGGTAAGAAGTAAATATTTTTTCTTTTTAAATGTTTTTGTGAATTTTATCATATGCAAATGTTTTTTTTATGTTCGTCCAAAGACTAAATACAAAATTCGTTGTTGATGACACAGATGTGGGACCTTACTGACCTCCTGGTACTTCTCCTATTCAGTAGCGAGGAGAGGTAGCGCCAGTGCCACAATGGGACGCCAAGGATTATCAAGCAGTGGAACAAAACCTAGAGGGTTTGACAGCCGATATCCCAGACATGCCTCTTGGAGAGGTTCCACAATGCTATCAACGTCATACAGTAGGAGTGTCAGAGTCCATTGGTCGACTGCTCTGTAGGGTTTCCCGGGCAGTCGTGTGTTACCATGAACGTCATCCATGACATCATTTTGTAGAAGCTATGAGCTTCAGATTTTGACATTTTGGTCCTCGGACATAACTTTTTGTAAAAAACTCTTTTGATCGTTATATATACAGACGGCTTCTACCGGTTTATCTTGTGTTGTGTGAAAATTGATGTGATTGATTTACAAATGATCCAAATGTCTGTCTAATACATAGCTAGCCAATGCATCAGTTAATGTATTTAGACATCTAGGAATATGTTGATATTCAATATTATCAAAATAACGTTCCAAGAGGCGAATTCGTAAATACACCCGTAACAAAGTAGGACTTCGAATAGTATAGACATTACTTAACTGTAGCACTACAAGTTGCGAATCGAGTCGCACAACCAAATGACAGATTCCAAGCAAGATAGCATCAATCAACAATTCGATAATGACGCTATACTCTGCAATATTGTTGGTCGCATGACCGAGACACACACCTCGTAAGGAGACAAGTTTGTTTGTAGGGGCATAACTTGCCCATGCAGCAAAAGAAAGGTTCTGAGTACTATGGCTAGCGCCATCAGCGAAGCCAATGTAGGGTAGTGAAGACTCTGAAATTTGGAAATCAAACACAACGTCACATAAGGCCAGAGACCAGATAACGACAAAGGCAAGCTATAGTAACACACAAGAAGTATGATACAATAAAAATACAAGTACTCGTGCACAGGTGATTTTATGCATAGTATTTCTTCAAGTACAACCCATTCCTGGGTTCACTCAAAGGGATACTATCGTAATCTACTAACTCATAAGCCCCTTTTTCCAACACTCGTCTAACGATATAAGGACCTCGCCACATAGCTTCGAATTTTCCATCTCCTAGCATATCTCGATCTTGTTCATAGAGGAGAACGAGATCTCCTTCGGAGAAAACGTGAGGCTTGACATGTTTGTCGTACTGGGCCTTGACACATTTTTTCTGAGCTTCTATGACTAGGGTAGCATCGCATCGAGTTTCGTCTAATCGCATAAGATACAATAGACGTTCTTCCTCAACAGAAGTG
The DNA here is from genome assembly GCA_009831015.1 of Picea engelmannii. Taxonomy (NCBI): domain Eukaryota; kingdom Viridiplantae; phylum Streptophyta; class Pinopsida; order Pinales; family Pinaceae; genus Picea; species Picea engelmannii. Next base: position 885,253 of record ML795771.1, read on the forward strand.
TTGGGTAGGAGTTCAACAACGAGTTTTAAAGAGGGTATCTCACATTCAATTGGGAGAATGGCTTCCAAACCATAGACTAACCGGAAAGGTGTAAACCCAGTAGTGGACTTGACGGATGTCCGGTAAGCCCACAATGCTGAAAACAACATTGTGTGCCAACTTGTTTTGTGAATCCCTATCATTCGTCAGAGCATAGTTACGAGAACTTTGTTAATTGCTTCGACTTGGCTGTTGGCTTTTGGGTAATAGGGCGTTGAGTTTTCATGGAGAAGACCCAACTTTTCAGTAAGTTCGGACATCATGAAGTTTTGAAAGTGGCTACCGTGATTAGTGACGATAGCCTAGGGAACACCAAAACGAGCTATGATGTGATTAAAAATGAATAATGCTGCGGTCTTTCCAGTGTTGTCAAATGTCGGCATCGCCTCGGCCCATTTCATAAAGTAATCGACGGCTACAATAATGTATCCATACCCGCCGGCCGAGTGAGGGTGACATGTCATGAAATCGATGCCCCATTTCGCAAAGGGACCAACAGAGACCACAGGGTGAAGAGGAGTGGGATGAGACTGTATCTTGTTATTATAGGTCTGGCAAGCATGGCATTTTTGAACGACGATTATGCAGTCGTTAAATAAAGAAGGCCAAAAATACCCTGCTCGTAAGATCTTCTGGGCAGTAGCATACCCAGACATATGACCACCACAGGCTCCATAATGGCAGCCATTCAGAGCTCTCTCGGCCTCGTCGAAAATGAGACAGCGTAAAAAAATAGAGTCAATCCCCCGATGATAAAGAGTATCCCCGAGGATAATATATTGACGATCTTGGTATCATATTCGATATCAGTCAGTACTAGACAAAGTTGGCCGGAAAGTATGGGTTTGCAGATATATAATGATATCGCCATACCAAAGATCATCAATGCTAATGAGGAAAAGGGATTCATTGGGTAATGAATCAGCTGCTACATTTTCCATTTCAGAATAGGGAAAGTCGCATATCAACTCAATAAACACTAAGGACTTCTTAGACTTGGCGCGTTCGAATTCCAAGTCAAACTCTTGGAGTATTACAATCCATTTGGAGTATTTTTCCCCTAGAAATTGACGTGTGAGAATGTGTTTCATAAGGTTGCAGTTAGAAATCACTGTAGTCTTGCGCGAGAGGATATAGTGCCGGAAGCATTGGACCGACGGCTGCCAAGGCCAATTTTTCAACATGTAAATACTTGATTTCGGTAGGCGTTAGACTTCGACTCAAGTAGTAAATCACATGTTCATCGTTAGCATCATCCTCTTGGACGAGAACCATACCAATGGTGTAATCCGAGGCAGCAAGGTAAAGGAAATAATCACGACTGTAATCGGGGGGAAAGAGAAGTGGAGCACGCGTTAGGGACAATTTCAAAGCTTCGAAAGCATTGTTGGCAATGGTATCCCAGACGAACTCAGGCCCCTTTTTAAGTAGCCACGTAAATCCACGAGTTATCTCGGTGTAATTTGGGATAAAATGACGAAGAAAGTTTTCTTTCCCCTGCAAATTTTGTAACTGGAAAAGTGTAGAAGGAGGAGGGAGATTAAGGATTGCCTCAACCTTTAAAGGATTCACCCGGATCCCTTGACGCAAAACGATAAAAGCGAGAAGGCGGTCGGATTTCACGTAGAAAACGCACTTATGAGGATTCAAACGTATACGGTAGAACTGACAGTGGACGAAAATGGCTCGGAGGTGGGTTGGGTGATTGACTCGGTGCAGTGAATGAGCGGGTAAATCGTCCAGATATGGTTGAACGACGTGCTTGATATCATGGAAAACATAAGACATAGCACGTTGAAAAGTTGCGTCAGCATTCTTGAGACCGAAAGGAAGTTTTCGATAGGCAAAAGTACCCCAAGGACAAATAAAAGCAGTCTTATGTTGATCCTCGGGAACAATGTTGATTTGATTATACCCGGAGAAACCATCCATCAGAGAGAAGATTTCACTTCCAGCGCAATCATCGACAATCTGATCGACGAAGGGGGTAGGAAAGTTGTCTTTGGGACAAGCTTTGTTGATATCCCTATAATCAACGCAGACATGAATTGTGCCTTGTTTCTTGTCGATCGGGACAAGATTGGAAACCCAGTCGGTGAGAGCCGCCGGATAAATAAATCCGGCTTTAAGAAGTTTCTCGACTTTGAGCTTGATAGCAGCCACTTTATGTGGGTGAACTGGACGAAGGCGTTGCCGGACGAGTTTAGTGTCGGGGTATGTCTTGATCTCATGTATCACAATCTTAGGGTCGATACCCGACATTTCTTCGTAGCTCCAGGCGAAGATGTCACGAAACTCTTTGAAAAGGGATGTGTAGGTGATGATTTCGTCAGAAAAACACGAAGCTCCGATATGGACATTTTCAACAATCCCAGGTTTAACGGATATGTCGAGGGGAATAGTGGGCAAGATATTGCTTAAGTTCCCTTCAGAAAACACATCGTGTGTGGGCCCGAGAACGGTTGAGATGACGACAATGGTCGACGGGGTCGATATCCATTGGTAGTTCTCAATGGTATGTTGCTCCAGAAAGAGGATGGAACGATGATGTCCATCGTCCCAAGGGGTGTCCTCCATGACAGACATGATCATCTCGTCAGTGGAAAAAATGACACGGAAAGGATCTGGAGATAACTCACCAAGAGAGGGGGTAGAAGGGGTTGCCGATTGAATGGCCTGATAGGCGGATTCAACCAAACTTAACAACATTTCGTCGCTGTAACGAAGATAATCTCCAGGGTCAGGTACTATCCAAGGGTCGTGAGACGTAGGAAGTTTGTGAATCGAGGTGGATATCATGTTGATGGATGCAACAGACGAGCATGGAACATCGGACGGTGGAATGGGGAAAGTACCTATTAATGAAGAGTCTTTGATAAGGCCTACACCAACGTTCTCATAACCCGGTGGGGTTTAGCGATGAACGATACATTGCCATTACGGGTATCGGAGTTAAAGAAGGCTAATTGGTCGACGGTGACGACATTTCCTTGATATGGGAAACATACCACACGGAAAAGGGTCGACACAACGACGTGCATGGAATCGATCCAGCTACGGCCAAGAAGAAGATTGTAATCAAGGGGAGTGTCGAAGACTTTCACTTCGACTTGGACCATTTTTCCTTCTAACGTGATGGGAAACGAAGGAAGGACACCGTAGGGATTAAAACCAGAGCCATTGAAGGATTTAAGAGTGTTCTGGGATTAGTTCAAAGGGGGAGAGCCAATGGCTTTCCAACAAGTAAGAGACATGACGCACGTCGAGGCACCCTCGTCGATAATTGTTCGACAAATGTTCTTGTCAGAGACAATCACTTGGATCTGGAATGCGAGTTGAGGGGGTAACCTTGGAATGTGATCTTCCAAGTCAAAGATTATTAAATTCGTATCCGTCGGGTCGATTCCATCGATAGATTTCAACAGTGCCTTCCGTTGTGTGGGACAACTTTGAAGGACTTCGAGGGCTGACATCGCAGAAGGTGCTTGGGCCAGATCTTCAACAATGCTGTAGTTCTGGGCATCACGAGCATGTGGATTGAAAGCCGATTTCCGAACGACGCCCTTTGGGGGGGGGTAAAAGAACTGTGTCGAGGCTCGGTCGTTCGAGATGAAGAGGACCATTGGTAGGTGGAGTCATGGGAGAGGGTTGTACCGAGGAAGGAGGTAGATCATAAACCTTCTCTTTAGAGGGAGAATAATCTTTGGCTCGAGTCGTGAGTGCAATGTCGTTCTTCTTTGAATCGCCAGTACACATCAATACATAGGATGTAGTAGAAGATGAGGGTTGGTCAAGAATGACCAACTGAGCCTGTTGTGGAGATGGGAAGGGTTGGGACAAAACGGCTAGAGCAGGTGGTTTTGGAGCTCCTTGAAGGAACTTAGTGACCTCGGCGCGTTGTGGACAATCCTTCGTGTAGTGATCATCACCACAGATAAGACAAGGGTATCGTGGTTTTCACTTATCCTGATCGTCAACAGGGGTAGTTTTGGTTCACTCTGCTTGAGAAGTATTTTTGTCCTCCTTATTCTTACCCCTTCCCTTTTTGGATTTATTTTTACCGGCTGGGGTAGATTGAACTGCATTTACCTCAGAAGTCTTGCCAGTGGGAGGGGCAGGAGACAGATCATTTTGAACATTAGAAGAAGCAGGTTTGGGGTTGGTGCTTGAGGCAGAATGTGGTTGGGCCTGGAAAGTGTCAATCACACCATCAGATGCATGCGAAGCAGCTGGAGTCATTGAAGCAGCAGAAGTGGAAGGACGAGGTAAGTCGGGTAATAAGTCGTAAAGGGTACCTGTTTGTGAGTAAACGAGGTCAAGGTATTGAGCACGACTTATGTCCTGCTCTTCCGTGACTACTCCACCCATGGAAATGTCCCGAGCGATGTCGTTCACAAATGATTTTGTGAACCATTCTGCCAGCAACTGATCGGGGAGATCGAGTTTAATGAGACGTTGTCTCCGTCACCACTCATGAATGTGATCGGATATATGAGTGGCTTTGTTTTGTTTGAAAGAAGTCAAAATATCGATCCTCGTGTCATAACGAATCGATAACTGGTAGTGTGTGAGGAAAGCCATAGCTAGGGTGTTGAAGTCAGAGAAGAAACCTCGTGGCAATTCTATATACCACTTTGCAGCAGAACCTGTGAGGGTTCGTTGAAAAAGACGTAAACGAATAGAGTCATCCATCAATGAGTTGGATGAACACCAGAGGTGAAAAGTCATGATGTGATTGTTCGGGTCCTCTCCCGCTTTGCCGTCGAATTTAGGAATGTTCGATGATAGCTTGGCTGGTATAGCAGGCCATTGGGGAGAGTGACGAATTGGATCATTTAAAATCCTTGAAAAATCCGAAAGATCCAAAGTGGCCAAAAAGGGTAACTGTCGATTCACCTGCGGGTACTGGTGGCTTTGAGGAGGAAGCCCTATCGGAAAACCAGTAGGACCATAGGCAGTCTGCATATAATGTGAAGACCCAGGCAGATTTGGTGGTGGTTGAAGAGGATAGTAGCTCATGGGATTGTACCCTGGAACAGGGACGTGAGTTTGAGCAGTCGAGCCCCAAATAGGATTGAACGAACTTGGATATGGTTGGCCCATACTAGGGGGTATTACAGACGCAGCTGGAAACTGCTGCCCCCCAGTCGATTGAGGAGGATGTTGTATCAACTGATTCCAATACTGGGCCAAGGATGAAGGTATGTTTTTCCCATAAGGTGGGGTCGGTCCTCCTATCGAAGGTGGTGTTCCAATTGGGGGTTGAGTTCCAATTGGGACTTGCGTTCCAATAGGAATTTTCTCACTGAGAGGGGGTTGAGTCATGCCACCTTGGTGAAATTGTCCACCGACGAGAATCTGGTAATTTGGTGTGAATGACGAAATAGTGCCACTAGGATTAAGACTGCCAGTAGAAGACGAAGAAGGTCCTCCGAAAGGAAATTGAGGGAGTGTTGGAATAAAACTGGGAAGAGAGTGCCCAAAAGAAGAAGGACCACCAGGAGAGCCGGATGGGGTTTGCGTAGAAGTGGGAATGGAAGCATTCAACGCACGGTATCCGGGTGGTAGTGTCGGAGTGATGTTGGGTGTACGCGGTGTGTTGATGGGAGCGAGACTAACCGCAGTAAATCCAGTGTGACCACTCGTAGTATCTATGTGATGGGTCATTTCGATAGGGATGGTAAAGTGATAGGCGGTAGTAAACGGTACTGTCTCTGGACTAGAGATTTCAGAAATCACAGGTGGAGTGATTTCAGAAATCATAGGTGAGCCTGGACCAAGAAGGTCTCATTGAAAAACACCTGTAGACCAAAAAGGATCTTGGCCTTCTATGCCTGGAAAGGGTCTAACCGGTGATCTAGAAGATGTAACAACTAAGTCTCCAGAAGAATTTAGTCGCATAAATGGTCGCTCAGAATCAGGGTGAAGTCGAAAGTCCTCTCGAGTATTGGTAATTCGGAAATGTTCTAGAGAGTCAGTTCATTCCACTTGTGGCATGGTGACGACTTGGACTACACTCTGTGGAGGAGAGCCCTCAAGTGAACTTGTAGGAAAGGGTTGAGAACCTTCCAGATGCTCTGGAGATAAACCCTGCATTCTACGTGAACGACGTGGATGAGCTATTGTAAACGAGCGACAAACTGATGAAGCAAACTTGGGTAAACTATGGTAAACAAACAACACGCGCTAGTAAACAAAATCTAGGAAGCAACACCAAGCAAACAAGACCTTCTAATTCCGAAGCCACTAGTTGGTGATGCAATACAATGTCGCAACAACGAGATGAGAAGGGGTTGGGCTAGGGTGGAAAAGTTATGTTGATGACCTGCTTAACGGACTTACACCCTGGTGCAAGCTCCCACACATAATCGTGGGTATACCTTCCAAGGAGCCCGAGTGAGTTTGGCCAATGTCGATTCCAGGCACCGTGAATACTTTCCCCTTCACAGTCACCTTGTGTAAGACCCTAGAAAGATAGGCCGCTAAGGTTACCACCGACAACAATAAATCCTGAGGGGATAGTCGACAGTCTGATCCACACGCAAAGGCAAGGTATCTAGCCCAAAATCAACTCAAAAGGATTCCACTCATCATTGTGGGTATACCTCCGAGTGACCCCCATAATACGTGCAATCTCTACACCGATATCAACAAAGCAGGGTGAGTAACTCTGTCAATATCAATGCGACCTCGTGCTTGACCCTTGTGTGAGAAGGGCTTCCCAGGAAAAGATGTTGTAAATGGAATTTAACACTCCTTAACACAAGATGCTATTGTTTGTTTTGTGCTTTGGAGAGTATATCTCTCTTTCTATTCCAAAGCGCTAGCCTAGCTAAATGTTGGTGTAATAGAGCCCTAGAAAAGTGTTACTAGTTAAATTTTACAATTGTGTAGTGTTATTAAGAGTTGTTGTTACTCAAAGGAAGCGGAGATGAAACTGATGTTGTATAAGACTCTGACCCAACGATGCATGGATAAGAATGAAATATAGCAATTTTCGTTCAATGAATCCTATGTATGGGAGGAAAAGATAAGTTTTTCGGATCAAACTTGAACTACAAGACACAATTTCCTTCAAAAAATGCAATTGCAACAAATCACGCAAGAATAACAATTCTCTATTGTTTCTTTTTCAATAATTTCAACAATTGATTTTCAATACTTTCGAAGACAAAAATGCTTTTGAAAGAAAAAACATTTGTTCACTTTTCAAAAAGGACCTACACCATGATGGTGAGAGTGTAGAAAATAAAAAACCAATGAACAAGCAATGGATAAAGAACCCAAACCACTCTTTCAATGGAAACAAAAATAACAAGCAAACCATACTAGTCTTGTCAATTGCATGAGAAAAATGAGTTTTCAAAGAAAGAGAAAATGATAAAGACAAAGAAACTCAACTTTCAACTGATCACCGGTTCTTAACCAAACAAGAACACTTAGATCCCAAAGTCAGAGAGTATACCTTTGCAGAGAAAAGTCAAGAAACGAAAGTCAAGAAAAATGGACAGGAAGAGTCTTGATTTCCTAAGAATGTTCGTGCACAAGAATGAAGACAAGAAAACATCAACCAATGGTCCAAAACACTCTTGTTAGGCACTTACACTGATCTGGGCGGTTGATCATGCCAAATTCTTAAAGAAAAATTTTTGAAAAAAGGGGTTCGCAGGCTGAGAGTGTTACACAGTGCGAGAATAGGTCATTCTCGTAGGTGAGCTTTGAGTAGAGTGCGAGAACCTCGCACTGAACCTAACAGCAGAGTGCGAACTCACTAGATTCTCACAGGCCACTATGGAGTGCAGTGCAAGAATGTCTGAAACTAATCAAATTTTTGGAAAAAGACACAAAATTTGAAGAGGCCTCTGGACCCAGAGGGTCTATCAGGGTATCTTGAAGACTCAGAGATTGATATGAATGGAGAAAGGTAAGGCAAGAGAAAATGGCCAAGGAAAAGTACCAAAAACCACAAAGAAAACGGGTTATTTTCCCAGTGGAGTCACCAATTTTCTTCTCGGACTAATCGGTAGGTGCAGACACTAACAGATCTCCCTAGATCCACCTGGATCTAGAATAAAATAGGATAGGACATGACTCTTTCCCTAAGTTTTGACCATTGAATTAGCTAGTAGGGAGGAACAAGTAACATACCTTTGTATCGCTTCCTAGGGTCTCTGTTTCTCCCACTTCGCTCTGGTGCTCTCTTGAAGWCAATACCAAGACAACACAAACCAACCAAAGTGAAGATAGCAAAATATATTCAACTGTCAACTTATGTGTATGATCAAGGAATTACACAATAAAGTGAGAATAGATTTATGGGAAAAGGACATGCCACTGTATCATATTAATTGAAAGTAGAAGATTACAACCTGATCGTCTTGATGTCGCAAGCTTCCTTTCGGTGGCTCTTGGCTCCAACACACACACTTGCTCCATCCTTGTATGAAGAAGATCAAATCCCTCTTGATAGACTTGCTAGAGTCTCCAAGCTCCTGTTCAAGCTAAGTCCTTCACACAATTCTTTCACCAATTCTCCAATGAATCTTTATTAACCTTTTCCATGAGAATTCCATCAATATATAGGAGAGAATGAGATGGTTACTTAGATAAGAATGATCCCACAATATCAGGGAATCCAGTACAAGGATAACCATTCGAATCCCAACCCATTCTTGTAGAAGATTCCCTTCTAGAACCATCGAGAATTCATCTTTTTCCAAGCCTTAGAATGAGTTCGCACCCTAGCTATGTAGCACAGTGCGAGAAGTTCACACCCTAGCTTAAGGTAGCCTATGAGAATGGGTCATTCTCTCACCCTAGTATACTAGCAACCTGCGAACTCTATTCAAAAGTAAGTTTTCTGGGAAGAGATGAATGTCACTTTTCTCAGGAGAAAGTTCTTATGAGGAGCCTGAGTACACCATCATCAATACACCATCATGATGACCAAAATCATGGGTAACACTCATCCAGCTGAGCAAACAAATCTTAGATAATTTTATTTGTCCCATCATCTTCTTCCACGAGATCCTCATTTGCTTTATCATGTTCCTAAGCTTGTACAACATCATTTCTACTACTACTTGGTGCAATATTCTGCAAAAATCTAGGGGGCAACTCTAACTTTATAATTACAAACAATCATGCAAAATTAATCTGTATAACAGATATGATGCAGCCCCCCCTTCCCTCCTGGGGATTCTGCAACCTCCCGTTCAAGGATATTCAAACACCTTGAGTCCAATTAGCTCTTTGGGCCTTCAAGAGACCCCGAATAAATAACACATAGGTCCCTTCGATGTTACCTGCAGGTTCAAACTACCCGCAACTCCACTTTATGGCGCTTTTGAAAAAACAAAAATGCGAGTTCTAGCCCCGTGCTATACTCTTATCCAATATGACCACGGACTATGACTGTGGGCCATCTCCTCTTTGTAACTTCGGACGTTAGAGATATCACAACTTCTGCCCTTGTTCCTTATGAAAAGATTTCCCTCTAAATGCGTGGATCTTTGACGCGTGTCCACCTGGATCCAACGATCCATTTCTTCTTCGAGCTCCATGACTTTGTGAATATTTTTCTCGCTCCACATAATGCTCTGAACTATATCTCCCGAACTCCTTAATCTGCTACCACGTGTTTCCTCGTAGTCAACAACTAGGATTTTCTTTCGCGATTTCGCGACTTCGGCAACCCTGCTTCTACAACACTTCAAACACTCTGAACTACGAAGCATTGATCGGATTTACAACTACCCTTCGTGCAACTCTATCAGATCTGATGGTTTGGAATGATCTCGCTCCCTCCTGAATGGATCTTACTCATTGATTTGGAGAATCTTCAATAGACTTTGAGCTATTGAAGGATTCTTGCCGCTCTCCTTGTTGAACTTGTTCTTCCTTCGAACTTTTACTCCTTAGAGCATTTCTTTGACACTTAGTTGATTTTGAACCTGTGCACACCTTGCAACAGATTTTTCTTCCACAAATTAGCTTCTTGTGGATGAATTTACACACCTTGTGATAGTTCTTCACACTCCTCTACAAACACACTTGAACTACTCCTCATGAGGTCCTGATTCAAAGAATCTATCATGCACTCCTTGTGAACAATATTCACACTTGCACACAAAAGGTTTGTGTTATCTCTTCTGAGCTTTTGAGTCAGAACATACTCTGTCAATGCACACCTTGTGGAAAATATGCACTCCTTGCACTCACTCATGGAAGAGAAACAATTATCTAAATCCTCACATATTCATACATTCAACCCTGTAAATGCATTCATAACATAAAACAAGAAATAACATAGAATTAAAATTAACAGAAATCCTACCATTCATTCACTCAGATAGACACAACAACACCAACATTTGGAATAATACTCCTCTGTTATATTCATTCAACTATTATATACATGGATTCATACAATGCTCTTCAGAAACTCTACAACTCTCAGCAACTCTCGATTAAAATCTAGTAATAACCATCAGTAGCCTCATTTGGAAAGCAATACATTTATTTAAACAATAGGATCTCGTTGAGCTTTCCCTCCAAGCTACTTTAGTGCTATCCTATCGAATTAAAAGCATCAACTACTTAGGATCTATTACAATAAATGTTTTGACAGACAGATAGGATGAAAACACATCGAATATGTACTGTACGCAACTTTATTAAATAAAATACATCCTCCAACGATCTCACGCGATCGTCCAACTTCAAAACATTAAATATGTTCATAAATTACGATCTTTTCAAATGTTTGTGTGACATTCCCTTCTTAAATTCAAAATTATCTATTCAAAATGTGTGCTAGTGCGCTGCGTTGTCTTCCACTCATGCTTTGCTGGCGATGCTCCTACATCATACTCCTCTAGCTAAAAATTCATGGGCTCCTGTCCATGATCTCCTACACTGACCTTCCATGCTTCTCGATACCCGCTTCGTTTACCCAACTGGCATCTTTTATCGCGTACCCTTTCCATTTTACCAAATACTCAAAATATGTCTTTCTCCGGGTCTTTTTACCAATTCATTGATCCACGATCTTTTCCATCTACGGATTTTATGCTACAGACATATTCTTCTCCCACTGGACCTCCTTTTGATCTTCTGACCCTTTGGTGTCATCTTCCCTGTAAGGATACAGGCCTGAAATGTTGAATATGGGTGATATACCCACATCTTTTGGCAGATCTATCTCATAAGAATTTTCATCAAACTTTTGAAGGATCTTACATGGTCCCATCTTCTTCAGATTTGGTTTCTTATATGTTCCTCTCAGTAACCTTTCCTGCCTGAGATGTGCTAGAACTTGATCTCCAACTTCAAATTGAATTTTTCTCCTATGTTGATGAACTTTGTATTTGTACTCTGTGCTACTGCTTTGCAACTGCTCCTTGATATGATTATGAAGCTTTTGCATTTCTGTAGTGAAGTCTTCTGTTCTGGCACTTCTGAATTCATTATGCTCCAGATATCTCAAATCTGATACTCCTCTTGGATTCATCCCATATACTATTTGGAATGGGCTCTTTCCTATACTTATGTTTACTGAATTATTATATGAAAACTCTACTTGTGACAGAATTTGACCCCACTGGCTATGATGTTCAGTGACCAAACTCCTCAGCAAATTTCGCAAAATCCAATTCACTACCTCAGTCTGTCCATCCATTTGGGGGTGATATGATGAACTACAAGACAATTTTGTCCCCATCGTCTTCCATAATGTTCTCCAGAAATGACCAACAAATTTGGTATCTTTGTCCGAGAAAATACTCTTGGGCAAACCATGAAGTCTCACAACTTCCTTGAAAAATAAATTTTCAATGTGTGTTGCATCATTAGTCTTCTGACATGGGATAAAGTGTGCCATATTTGAAAATATATCAACTACCACAAATATGAAATCACTTCCTCTTTTTGTTCTTGGAAATCCCAACACAAAATACATGCTTATTGCATCCCAAGGCGTTTCTGGAATAGGAAATGGTTGATACAATCCAGTATTTTGTCTCTTTCCTTTTGCATACTAGAAAATATTACATTTGTTCACAAATATTTTCACCTCAACTCTCATACCTGGCCAATAGTATGAATTGTTCAACTGTTCAAATGTTTTGTCATGGCCGAAATGTCCTGCTAGGCCTCCATTATGTTTTTCCTTCAACATATTTTCTCTCATCGAACACTTTGGTATGCACAAATGGCAACCTTTAAACATAAATCCATCCTGAATCAGATACTCTATTCATTGGGTTCTGTCTCTGAGCAAAGGATTTTCACATGCCTCATATGCTTCTCTAAAATTTGGATCATCACGATACATTTCCTTAAGGTGTTCAAAACCCAAGGTTTTCACTTAAAATTCCTGCAGAATCAAACATCTCCTGCTCAATGCATCAACAACTTTGTTAGCATTACCAGAAATATTTTTAATGACAAAAGTGAAATTTTGCATAAATTCTATCTACTTAACATGTCTCTGGTTTAACTTCTCTTGTCTGGTTATGAATTGTAAAGCTTGATTATCCCTATACAAAACAAATTCTTTGGGAACAAGGTAGTGCCTCCATTTCTTCAAGGCTTGAATGATTGCATAAAATTCTTTTTCATATGTGGAGTACTTTTTTTTAGTGTCATTTAGCTTCTTGCTGAAATATGCAACATGCCTCTTATCTTGGCTCAATATGGCTCCATTTGCAACTCCACTCGCATCTCATCTCACTTGAAATGTTTTCCCAAAATCTGGTAAGAACATAATTGGTTGTTCTGTTATCTTATTCTTCAATATATTGAAGCTTTTCTCGATTTCTTCTGTCCACTTAAAAGACTTGTGTCTCTTCTTAACTGTATCCATCATTTGAGCAACAATTCCACTGAAATTTCTAATGAACTTCTGATAGAAACTTGCTAATCCATGGAATCTTCTCACCTCGAATATGCTTCTTGGCGACGATCATTCTTTGATTTCTCTCACCATCTATGGATCCATCTTCAGTTCATTTGAAGAGATCAAAAAATCCAAGTAAATGAGTTTTGTCTTCATAAAAGATAATTTATTTAAATTTATCAACATATTCTTCCGCTGCAATCTCCTCATCACTAATGTCAGATGTCTCAAATTCTCTTCTTTGGTTTTACTAGAGACTAGTATATCATCCAGATATACGATCACAAACTTACCAATGAAATATTTCAATACTTCATTCATCAACGTCATAAAATTACTTGGCACATTTGTTAAAACAAACGACATAACAGGCCATTCATACAACCCCTCATTGGTCTTGAAGGTTGTTTTCCACTCATCATCTTCTTTCATTCTTATCTGATGATATCCGCTCTTCAGATCTATCTTTCAAAAATAGTCTACTCCACTCAAACAATCCATTAATTCATCCATCATGGGTAAAGGAAATATGTACCTCATGGTGATCTTGTTTATATATCTTGAGTTTGTACTGTGCATGGACTCAAACTTTCACTGACTAACCCCTTGTCCATTAAATCCTGGACTTGTCTCTTTACCTCCTCATTCTCTTGAGGTGTCAACCTGTACATTTTTTTGTTCGACAGACTTGCTCCTGGTATTATATCAATGTGATGGTTGATACTTCTAATAGGTGGCAATGAGCTTGGCAACTCATCCACTACTTTGTCAACAAAATTTTCTAACAACTCCTGGATTTCTTCAGGTAGATCATCCATAGAAGTATTTGTAAGGATAACTCTCGGTTTCCTCACTACAACAAATTTCATCTCTTGTTCCTTATTAACTTCACTCAGGAGTTCCTTCCCACTCATGAGAAGTATGCTTGTGTTGACTTCTTCCTTTACTTTCTTCTCCTCAATTGGAAGCAACATGTGTGTCCTCCCATTCTTCTCCAAAGTATACATATTTTTCCTTCCATCATGAATGACATTCCTGTCAAACTTCCATGGTGTCCCCAACAAAACATGACATGCGTCCATGGGAATCACATCAAAAAAAATCTCATCTCTATATACACCTATCTTAAATTCAACCAAGCATTGTTTAGTTACTGTTACCTAGTGACCTTTATGCAACCATGAGACTTTATATGGCGTCGGATTTGTAGTTGTCTCCAGCTCCAATTTCTCCACCATATCCGTGGATACTAAATTATTAGTGCTTCCACTATCAATTATCACCATGGAAACTCTATCTTTAGTCTTGCAAGAAGTCCTAAAAAAATGATTCCTCTGCACTGGTTTTTCAACCTCTGGCTCTTTCTTCAAAAGAACCTTCTTCATCACCAGGGATCTTCCATCTTTTACGCCTCCTGCTTCAACATTCTTCATCTTCTCTTTTGAAATGTGACCTTCACCTCCTCCTTCTTTCTTTTTCTCGGGACATTCCCAAGACATGTTTCATGTCTTTCCATATGCATAACACTTCACTTCTCCTCCTCTGCCTCTTTCTCTTCCATGAGGAAAAGCGTTTCTTCCACCATATTGTCTCCCTCGGGAACTTCCTCCTCTTTCCGAGTGACTATGTGGGTTTGTTGTCTCACCTTTGGGATTTTGTGCCTTATCATGGGCAATTCCTTTGCCTATGTTCGTACTTCGTCCTTTGCTTCGCTGACTTTTCTTTCTAACCAACTTCTCCTATGCTTTCAGCGCAATCTGATAAGCATCCTCCACTATTCGCATTGTCATCATGATGATTCCGTCTTGGATTTCAAATCTCAAGTTGTTTATATATCTAAAAACTTTCTCATCATCTTTCTCTCTTTGTCCAGCCCTAATGTTCAGTTTGTAGAACTCCTTTATGTACTCTTTCATAGTCATTCCCTTCTGTCTCAGGTTCTGCAACTTCCTGAATAGATTGGGTATGAATTTAGCCTTTAACTTAGCTACCATTCTATCCCAACTCTTAATTTTCTCCTTTCCCTTACATCTTCTGCCAGCCTGCAGTTCGTCCCACCATAGTGTTGCATGTCCTTTTAATCTGGTGACAGCATGTTTCACCTTTTTCTCCTCATTGGCATCTTCATAGTCGAAATATTTTTCCATGGATCTTATCCAATCCAACAATTCCTCCACATCCAAATTGACTTCATACATTGGGATATTTATATTCTTTCTAGCTCCCAATTTGATAACCGCTTTCAGCAAGCGTTCTTTTGCAACATCCTCTACTACAACTTCTTCAAATTCTACTTCTTCATCCTCTGGATCGCTGATGTCTCTAGCGTCAGGTGATATCCTTTCTTCTATCTCCATAGCATCTAACCTTCTCGAAGTTCTCTCATCTCCCTTTCCATAGCTCGATTTTCTACGTGTGGTTCTTCACGTCTCCTAGGAGGCATTGTGATGAATTTCATCACACAACTATCACTGGATGTATTTGATACCACTTGATGATATCAGGCTACTTCTTTGTCTCCTCTCAGCTACCTGAAAATAAAATCAGGCTCTGATACCACTTGATGCAGCCCCCCCTTCCCTCCTGGGGATTCTGCAACTTCCTGGTCAAGGATATTCAAACACCTTGATCTGAATCAGATCTTTGGGCCTCCAAGAGACCCCAAATAAATAACACATCTGTCCCTTCGATGTTACCTTCAGGTTCAAACTACCCGCAACTTCTCTTTCTAGCGCTTTTGACAACACCAAAATGAGAGTGCTAGCCCCGTGCTAGACTCTTCTCCAATATGACCATGGGCTATAACTGTGGTCCAACTCCTCTTCGTAACTTCAGATGTCGGAGATATCACAACTTCTTCCCTTGTTCCTTTTGAAACGCTTTCCCTCCAAATGCATGGATATTTGTCGTGTGTTCGCCTGGATCCAACGGTCCAATTCTTCTTCGGCCTCTGAGACTTCGCGAATATTCCACTTTATCCACACAATGCTCCGAACTATATCTACCAAACTCCTTATTCTGCTACCATGTGTCTCCTTACAATCAATGGCTAGGATTCTCTTTTGCAATTTCATAACTTTGGCGACCCCGCTTCTACAACACTTCAAACACTCTGAACCACGAAGTGTCGATTGACTCTATAGCTACCCTTCATGCAATTCTATCAGATCTGACGGTCTAGACTGATCCCGCTCCCTCCTAGACGGATCTTACTTGTTGATTTGGAGAATCTTCAAGAGACTCTGCTCTATTGAAGGATTCTCGTCGCTCTCCCTCCTGAACCTTTTCTTCTTTCTAACTTGTTCTTCCTTCAAACTTTTACTCCTTAGAGCGTTTCTTTGACACTTAGTCGATTTTGACCCTGTGCACACCTTGCAATAGATTTTTTTTCCACAACTTAGCTTCTTGTGGATGACTGTACACACCTTGTGACAGTTCTTCACACTCCTCTGCAAACACACTTCAACTACTCCTCTTGATCTCCTGATTCAAAGACTCTATCGCACACTCCTTGCGGACAATATGAACACTTGCACACAAAAGGTTTACATTATATCTTCTAAGATTTTGAGTCGGAACATATTTTATCAACTCACACCTTGCAATCAATATGCACTCCTTGCACTCACTCATAGAAGAGAAACAATTTAAACTTATCTATATCCTCACAAATTCATACATTCAACCATGTAAATGCATTCATAACATAAAATGGGAAATAACAGAGAATTGAAATTAACAGAAAACCTACCATTCATTCACTCAGATAGACACAACAACACCAAAATTTGGAATAATACTCCTCTGTTATATTCATTCAACTGTTATATACATGGATTCATACAATGCTCTTCAGTAACTCTACAACTCTCAACGACTCTCAATTAAAATCTAGCAATAACCATCGATAGCCTCATTTGGGAAAAAATACATTTATTTACACAACATGAGCTCATTGAGCTTTCCTTCCAAGCTACCTTAGTGCTATCCTATCGAATTAAAAGCATCAACTACTTAGAATATATTATAATAAATTTTTTGACAGACATATAGGATGAAAACACATCGAATCTATATTGCACACAACTTTATTAAAGAAAACAGATCCTCCAACAATCTCACGTGATCGTCCAACTTCAAAACATTGAAGATGTTCATAAATTATGATCTTTTCAAATGTTTGTTTGACATGACCTTCGTAAATTCAAAATTATCTCTTCAAAATGCACGTTAGTGTGCTGAGTTGTCTTCCACTCACGCTTTGCTGGCGATGCTACTGCATCAAAATATTCAAACAATATATATATATATATATATATATATATATATATATATATATATATATATATATATATAAACCGATAATGAATACGTAGCTAATTACCACGGGATGATATTCATTCGATCCCCCATCAATGTGCCCATATTTCCTACAATGTTTTTTTAGCTATTGCTATTAAAATTATTACGGGACATGTAGTGCAACATTTTTTGCAAGGGAAATAACATCTACCATCACCCTTTTCACCCTCTTTACTTTTTTTCCCACCTCTCATATTTTGCGACATTCTTTCACACAAAAATACCCTTTCTGAACCATCGTTGTTATAGCAATATCGTCGCAACATCTCTAATTTGCAAAATATTTATTTATTTTTTTCGTCGCAAGAGCGACAAACTTTGACCAAGTCAATGTTGACTTTGTCAAATAGTTGGGTGACTATTTGAATAGTGTAACAATCATCATTTGATTTTCTCTATTGTAACGATAACTAAGATCATCACAAGAGCGACGAGATTCCACTATCTTCAGTCCGTTGCTCTTGAGACATACATCTAGTTTTGTCTCAAGAGCAACGAACGTGGATTGGATTTATAAAAAAATAAAAAAATCAACTCTTTATCTTCAATTTTGCGATGAAAGGGTACTTGTGTCGCAAGTAGTCGTCGCAAATTTTTCAATATGTAGTAGTGATAAATGATCTTCTAAATTGTTCAAATATGAAAAAAATTGTGCATTCGTGCTAAATTGTTATCAAATGTCTATTTAGAATTTTAAATGAATGTGGCATTGGATGTACTTTATGTTTGATCATTTTATATTTTTGTTATGTTGGTGGGATAAAACATTAATATATATGGGATAACATTCTTGTCGCAACGCTATTGGCTTACAGTCCTTGGATTTTGTCTTGCAACCTGCATTCCACCAATAATTTCAAAATTCCTTTCATAATTTGCAGTTCTTCATGGAAGCTCAATATTAATACAAAGAAGCAGGGTATTTAGGAAACGAGAGGAGAAGAACAGTGCCCTACAACACTTTGGTACCTAAAACTAGTGAAGTTCAGTAATTTAGAGTAATCCCACACAAACACGGGAAATTTAGTGCAGGTATCAGAATGTTGTAACTACACTTTAAAAGAAATTTTTTGGCTAAGCATAACATAGTATGGTTTTCTTCTCTAACTTTGGGGAACCTATATAGTCAACACAACAACAACATCAATTTCATTATTTCCTACACTCATTCATATTATACATATGCATTACAAAAATTGGGTAATGACATTTTAAGGTAAAAATGATTTTGAATTCTTGTTGGCTTATTAAGAACAAGGGATATTATTTAAACAACTCTCTAACGCTTGTCCAACCTCTCTGTTCTTTCCATACTTAATGTTTTATTACCATGTGTCCATAACCTACATCCATGTGTTATATTTGTACTCTGTAAACCTATGACTTATATCCATATGTACAAAACACCCATATAATGTTTTCCACCTTTGTATGCCTTGATCGTATGTGCTACATCTTCACCCACTTTCATAGTCCACTTATATGCATCATGATCACACTTTGTATTATGATCATGCATCCATCGTTATTACGAAGGGTTCATTGATTATATGTGAAAACTAGTGTAATCATTCAAGGTCACGATGGTTTGATAAAACTACTAGTGGAGGTTGAGATTTGTAAAAGAAATGAAACTTGGGAACACTTTTTGAGTGAAAACACATTTGTAGATCAATTACTAGTAACTATAGTAGAGAGTTTAAAGAAACAGGAAAAAGTACTATGAAAATTAACTTTGATGAATACCTCAACTCTCTTAGAGTCGAGGGATTCATCTCTCACTCGAAAATATCGAGGAATTTCAAGCCAAGAAAAGGTGTTTTAGTTACTAGGCCATTAATTACACCTCCTTCAGTTCGAAAAATCACCCAAAATATGGCCAAACAGGGTAACACTTTACTAGAAGAAACTTTGCACTTGAAAAAGGGGTTTAAATCGACTTCCATATACCACAGTCTAGAAGAAGGGAAAACCCAATCTCTTTAGATGATCAAGATACTCAGCCTATTGCAAATATCTTTAAAATTTCCAAACGAACAAAGACTATGGGTCGAGCTCTGCTACATAAATCATCCCCAGAACCTAGCCACCAAGAGATTAATGACCCCATCGAACCAAACATACCGGTAGAGGAGTAGAGGCAATTTTCCATCTCTTTAGGGAAAGAAAAATGGAATGCTAGAATACTTGAGGATGTCCATCATCCTCCCAAAAAGAAATAGAAGCATGGAACCATGAAGACTCCAAGGATATTCATTCATGAACCTTCCAAGAGGGGATCTGATAAGTACGAAGGATCAAATGTCCTTGTAGCAGAGTCTGTCGTTGAATCTCCTTTAGAAACGAAGCTTAGAAAGAAAAAAAAATGAAATATTAAGAGGCCGACACAGGAAATGACAGAACTATCTACCATGGATAGGTGTATAGAAACGGAGAATCAACAGTTGAAGCACTAGAGTCGGAAGTTTCAGGAGGAACTTGAGAAAATCTAGTCAGAGACCAAGAAGATTAATAAAAATATGAATAAAATGTTGTGCAACCAAAGCGACCAGTTTAGATAAGGAGTGGTAGGTTGGGAAAGGAGAACTCAGGCCTCAACGTATTAATCAATGCAGTAGGGTTCTCTTAGTGGGTACATAGGGAAGATTTCAATTTTGTGATGTCTTTGCATGAGGACATGCAAATGGTCATGTGTGCGGGTAATGTTGAGGTCCCATTTTGTCACTCACCAGACACCCATTTTGGCCACCAATCCCCTATCTATGCATCTAAACCTAATTTAATGTCATCCCTTTTCACGTTTGTGCAAGCTAAAGACCCTTGACAAATGCATGAGATAAAAGTTGTTTTACTTTGATATTTCCTAATTTCTTAATATATGAACTAGGGTTTTCAGGCTATATATTTTATCAATGATAAATGTCGTGCTCACCTTTCTACTATTACAACTATTCCCACACCATTGCATATATTCTTGTACTCGAGTTTGTAGCTTCTCCTACTTTTGTATGCCCAAATCAGATTCAGTCACTCGGGTTAAATCCCTTTGTTTTAATTGCAATTAAATGAATGAATGTTTGGTTTATTGTTGAGGGTAGGCTAGGGCTTAGTATAATGTTCACTAGTTTACCAATCTACTAGTGAGGTTGATTAAGGCATCCCTTTGCTATATTTACCCATAAACAATCCCCACTTGTGGGATGCCATAGTTTTATAATTTTCATTCCTTTTAGGTGACTTTGAACCAATTTTCTAAGATCATTTTCATGATAATCAAATCCAAGATACTTGAGTTTTAAAAGAGGTACTCCAAAGGTCATGGTATATACAGAGATAGAATGTGAAATATCCTAACAGTTAAGAACATGTGTTTTCTCCTTGGAGGTCAAAGGTTCAAATATGGAGGGGGCTAGGTTATGTACACCTCAAGGGACTAAGAAATAAAATTGTTGCACCAAAGGGGTAATGTATCCCATGAACAAGGATATTTATGTCAATTTGGTGTATGGCTAGGTTATGACTTTAAATTACAATGCTATTATAAATATTATGTTGAATGCATTAGAAAAAAGGTGGAACTATTAATTTCATGATAAATAAGGAGTTGTCTATAATACTTATAATTTTCTTCATATTGGGAAGCAGTGATTCAGGCTCATCTTCAAAGCCATGAAAGACATGATATTCCTCAAATTGATTGATCTTGTGTAATGAATCCATGGTGTTGGTTGTGGAACCCGATTATCTTCTTGATTCGTAGGTCTTTGTTTTCAGTCGTGTTTATACCCCATGAATACTTTACACCCCGGAAGAATGAACACTCCTCCATGCGGGGGAGCGCAGAGGGGGTTCGGGGGAGAAGCCCCCGATGGAAAAATTGCCTTGTAAATGTATATTGTAATTTCATAGTAAATATGGATCGTTCATTATAAGGTTGCAGATCTGATGGTAGAGGTTATGTTAGGGTGTTTTTCCCTATAAGGAAACCCTCTTTTATGAGGGAAATGTATTGCAACTATTTATTATTGTGAATATTGTATTCTGAGTGAGGAGACTGTGAGAGAAAGAAAAGGAATTTACAGTAGGTGTGTTGTAGGTTGTATCCCTTCATTTGTTGGATAATAATAAAGGAAGGACCTGACAATATCTTTGGTGGACATAGCCCACACTGGGTGAACCATGTATATATGTGTCTCTATTGTATTGTGTATCCCATGTGTTTTATTTCCACATTTGTTTTATTTTATTGCTCCACGATCTTGTTTTTTCTAACACATGGGATTACTACTTCCTGTAAAATACAAGTGAATTTTATAGATATCGGGTACTAGTGAAGAAAATAAAACCATTGATAGATTACCTAAATATGCATTTCTTGAGAAACTCGTCAAATAAATTTATGAATATGAAGATATAAAGACATGTAAGATAAGATAATTGTGTCATGTCCAATGAATGACCAAATTTGGTCAATGAGACTATAAAGTACAACGAATATGAATACATAGTGAAAGTACATAATTTTTTTTTGAAAATGTTGGTCAATGGGAATCTAAAGTACAATTAATATGAATACATAATGAAAGTACGAAAAAAACTATCATTGTTCTATTAAAAGTAAAGGAAGATATAATTAACATATTAATAGTAATGTAATATAACTATAAAAAACCAGTGCAAATACAAATGCAAATCCATGTCAAGTATACAATTATGTCAAGGCTTGTTGGAACTATAAGTTGCTTAGGAAGATGGGGGGAGAAGAAGCTCCCCATCATATTCGTTAAGCATCGCAAGGGATCCAATTAAATACCTAATGATGTTTAGAGAATATCTAGGGCCAAGGGATCTCGGTTGTATAATCCTATGAGAATCTCTAGATTGAATAAGTTCATCAATCCTAACATCCAAGGCCTAACAGAAGAATCTCTAAGTGGAAGGTTGGGTTCTCAAATGGACTTGAAGAGAATTACTCTATATAGAGTGAGTTCATTTATGGAGTCTTCTAGCATGTTTCTCTCTACTAGTTTCGTGGGATTTGTGCTAGTATATAGAACTGAGACTCCTTAAAATTATTGTTGAGGTCAATCAACCCATGGGAGGGGGGGTTAATATGAGGTTCGATGCCTCATTGATGTAGTCCCTTAAGTGACTTGGGCCTCAATCTTATATTTGTTTCCTGCACTAGCCAAGACAATAGGGAAAAAATAGGTGATCCTCTTGATGGGTTCTAGAAAAGGAGAACCACACAAGTTTTAGGATCAATTCCCTAACACCTCCCTCATGAAATATCTAGATATCTTAGATCTAGATAACATAGGCTAGAGAGGGAGGGTGTAAGTTCTAGTGGTAGTTGAATTTCTCTCTAATCATAATATATGGGACCTCTGAAGAGGAGGTTCTCCTCCAACTTGGCCTCGTGTAAGTAACATAACTGGTAAATCCTTTCAAGACATGGAATGTGGTTATGCATCTCCACCTAAAGTGGATGGGATCCCACTCTACACTAAAAAAAGGGGCATCCTAATTTTTTGCATCCAATATTTTCTTGTATGCTATATTTAAGAATGAATTTGACCCTTAGCAGTGTGAAGTACTCAAAATAAAATGGTATCTTATGGCTAAGGCCCTCAAGGACATATGGAAGAAATATCCTCAAAAGAACAAGGATTTGGGTAGGAGTACCAACCCTACCAAACATAAAGCATCCTAGGCTCCAAAATATGTGAAGAAAGAAGACAACTCTAAAAATCCCATCAAGGCATAGAAGATAGGCCTTGAACTGCACATGGGAAATGCATTGAGGCATTATCCATTCACACTAGATGATGTTTAATGACAAAATATTCTAAACTCTTTTTATCCTAACCTGGTGAATCCAAAGCATACTAGGCCCCCAAATCTTTGAACCATAAATATCAATAGATTTGATGTTTACGGATGCAACAAGTGGAACAACACTTACATAAACTAGAAATAACATAACATATACAATCACAGTGGAAATACCTACACACCTCAATATTGGATAGCACTTGCTAATACAAGTAAGTGGAGGAAAACATCCCCATTAATAATAAGTTGATAATGATCGTTATATTGATAAAAAAATATTAATAATAAATTGATAATGGTTGTTATATTGATAAAAAATGATAATATACATAAGATAAGTGGAAAACCTATTAAAACTTTTGTACACATGATTTTATTTAAAAAATATTACTTATTATATAATTAGATTCACAACATTCCCTCCCCTTAAAATAACCTTTTCCCTTAAAACTTTAAAATACAACTAATAGAATACATTTTATAGTACAAGTGACATATATTTAGTACTTTTTAATACTTTATATTAAAAAACCACACAAACAATTTGCGCCCAAGCACTTGTTAACTAAAAAGTCATTTTAAATTAAATAAGATATTGTTAAAAAGTCATTTTAAATTAAATAAGATACAATTTGCACCTTATATCACTTTACAATTTAAAATATATTACTATTATCACTTTACAATTTAAAATATATTACTTTATAATTTAAAAGTCACTTATAACTATAAACAAACAAAAAAATGCAAGTCACTTATAACTTAGGCCACATGCATTTCCCTATTTATTTTACATGGTTTATTTATAAACGGAAAACTGCAAAAGTCACTTAGGTGACATGCATTTCCCTATTTAATTTACATTCTTTATTTATGAATAGGAAAGTGCAAAAGTGACTTATAACTTAGATGACATGCATTTCCATATTTAATTTACATTTTTTTTGTTTTTTGTTTTTTAAGTTATATTTAATTTACATTTTTAACTTATAGTTACAATAATTTTTTTGATTGGACTATGCAGTATGATGGGACTTAATTGTACCTAGTGTATGTTAATTTTTTAACATATTTGTGAGATTTAGAAAAAAATATTTTCTAACATATTTGTTGGACTTATAAAAAAATATTTTTTCATAAATAATTTGAAAATTGTATAAACTCACCACTTATTATTTTATTTTAATTGAATTTATGCCATACTTACTATTATGTTTTAATTGAATTTTTTCCAAGCATGCAGGTTCTTCTGATTGCATGCCACTGGGCAAGTTGCATTATCCTAGATCCTCCTCCGAAATCCTCCACTCTTCTAGAGCTTGCAAAATTTCAACTCAACCAATGAGTATTATAATTGAATCCAAAGCCAATTCATTTCCATTCTACGAAGAAGGAAAAATTAAGCAAACTGAAAAGCCAAGGAATTCTGAAAGATCATGAACTCAAAGAAAGAAAGAGGAACAGAGAGACCTATCAGCTCAAGCAAGACCGGGAAAATGGCCAAGAGAGCCGAAATGGCCAAGAGAGATGTTGGAAGCTCACAAATCTATCTTTCCAACAAGTCAACCCACCTACGTTTGTGTTCATAAGTTCACCATCTTCAATATAATGTTGGATTGTTTGAGTAGAAAGATATCTGGATTGACATATCCTGCAAGATAAAAATGGGCTTAAGGTGCTTCTTAGTGTTGCATTCCTTTTAGTTTTTAATGCAAAGTGAATGAATCTATATTTAGATTAACATCTACATTCCAATAACATTTGCATTCCAATAGATTAATGCTAAGTTTTTTTTACATTTCTTTGTTTGTCACAGTTCCCTAATTTTTCTTTTGTTGAATTTTGAGAGTGATAAACCTCCTAATTTCTCCCTTAAGAAACTCTTTGACAAGAACCCAATTTAGAAATTAACTATAAGTAATTTATTTTTGAATGAAAAAACCCATACATAACTTACTTAAACAATCACCCTTATGTTATGTTATTGATTGGTGTTATTTCCAACTTCAAATATGTTGCATTTCCTCTTTACAAGTCCCACCCTTGTATAATGGCATTTTCAGTGTGTCTTGTTTGATTTGGGGCAACAGATTTTCAGTGTGTATTGTTTGATTTGGGGCAGCATATTGGATGAACGAACCTCACAATGAAAAAATCAATATGTTCCAAGATTACTCTTTGCATAATCCTGCCCCTTTATTTTTTGTTGTTGCTCTTTGTCATTGATGCACAAGGTCCTCCAGTTGCACTTGGCCTTGCAGTAATAGGAAAACTTGGTAGTTTCAACAGAACAAATTCCAGATGCCATCATGTTATTTCCCATGAGGAAATGTTTATATACCATGTTGATATTTCTTCTAGTGCAAAGACCACACCACCAATCGGTGCATGGAATGTTGCGGCCACACCAGCAGTATGCCAGGGTAAAGACCGACTCCAAATATCGATAATATTCACCACGGAATATGCCATCCTAAAGTTTTTTATTAGATGAATGCATCTTGTGTAGATAAACCATCTTTGTTTTGTTGTATGTTTGCCATTAATGATCTCTGCAACGTTTTGTTTGGAATAGGTCGGCGCTAATCACGGAGTCGAAGGGACATCGCTGTCGAATGGGAAAACAGGAATGGTGTCTCTGTGGCCAGTTCTACATATATGGTTGTAGCAGTTCAAAGAGTTTGAGCTTTCAAAGAGAGAAGCAGGTCTCGAGTTTGAGCTTCAAAGAGAGAAGCAGGTCTCGAGTTTGAGCTTTCAATACATCTACATATATGGTTGTAGCAGTTAAAAGAGTTTGAGATTTCAATACATCTACAGATATGGCTGTAGCAGTTCAAAATCTTTGCAGCAGGTGGTTTGTATGAGGGTGAAGCTTTAGATGTGCTTTGACTGTAAGTTGCGAGGTTTCATAATTTCTATCTTTAGTTTCAAAAATGTAGTTGAATTCAAATTATTCTTAAAAAAAAATAAAAAAAATCTATCTTTAGTTTCAAAATTGTAGTTGAATTCAAATTATCCTAAAAAAAATTATTTTCATGACTGATTGATTATTACAATTATTCCTCTCAATATTTTAATTTCAAACATTATTTTACAGAATACAGGTAACAATAAAAGGGCTATTAGTGTGTCAATGAACTATGAGGTAACAATAAAAGGGCCATTAGTGCGCCAATGAACTATTATAGTTGTCTAAGGTAGATCTCCCCCAGTTCGTTTTATCAATACAAAATCATTCAAATGCTCTTCATAGAATATGTACACTGCTTTATGCTCATCTTCCGCTTTTCTTTATGCTTTAGATGGGGATCAACACAAAATTAGGATTCCACCATGATTTTTCATGGGAATAATAACTTGACATGGTTGCAATCATAGCAAAGCACAAATCAATTAGAAAAAACTTTGATTGGTCTCAACTCTCAATAGTTGTCAGTGTTATCAATCCAAGAAAAAACTTTGACTGGTCTCAACTCTCAATGGTTGTCAGTGTTATCAATCCAATCTAACTTGGTATGTTAGGATTCCACCATGATTTTGCATGGGAAGAATAACTTGACATGGTTGCAATCATAGCAAAGCACAAATCAATCAGAAAAAACTTTGACTAGTCTCAACTCTCAATGGTTGTCAGTGTTATCAATCAATCCAAGAAAAAACTTTGACTGGTCTCAACTCTTAATGGTTTTCAGTGTTCAATCCAATCCAACTTGGTATGTTAGGATTCCACCATGATTTTGCATGGGAAGAATAACTTGACATGGCTGCAATCATAGCAAAGCACAAATCAATCAAAAAAAACTTTGATTGGTCTCAACTCTCAATGTTATCAATCCAATCCAAGAAAAAACTTTGACTGGTCTCAACTCTCAATGGTTGTCAATGTTATCAATCCAATTCAACTTGGTATATTAATCAGAATGCAATAAACACACAGTACATCATTGTCTTCTCTCAATCTCATCAAATATTAATTATTATACATAAAATGAAAATGATTTTGAAAGTCCCGACTCCCAATCAATTTACAACATGACATGGCATTTATACAAATACTTAAAATATATATGAGGTAGGGACTATATGAGGCAGGGACTAGCTGCTTTGCATCTATTTCCCTTGTTAATTCAGGGTTATGGATAAAGAAATTAACATAACTAAATGTACCTTCAACAACTACAAGATGGGAACTCAATATAATGAATGTTAATAGCCCTACAACCAACTCTGCATAAGTCTCTCTCTCTCTCTCTCTCTCTCTCTATATATATATATATATATATAGTGTCTTCTATGAAGGATTGATATTCTTTTAGAAGAAAACAGGGAGAAGAATCATATCTCTTGGGAATTTATTTGAGTTACATAAGAGATTTTCTTAGACACTAACATATGTTTCAAGAATCCTATCATTGAGAAGTATGGTGTTGTATCTAAGATATTATAATAGCCATGGAAAAATTGTATTAAGCCTAAAGAGGACACACATTGAATTGCAGATGGCTCTACGAAATAAGAAAGAATTCATCACTAGAAAATACATGATCATGTTGTTCATAGCCCCATAGTTGGAGAGGAAAGGAAGTGGATGGATGCATGAGACACTCATAATATTTTATGTTGAATCTCTGCCAGAAATAAAGGTAAAAGATCATTCACCATTAATTGGAAGGAATTCTACATGAAAACATGTCAAGGTATAAGCAGGGACTCATCACCAAAAAACAAATGATCATGTTGCTTGTTACCTCCCAAACTAGTAGCCTTTGTAGGATGCTTTTGGGGATAAGCACAACATGGGAAATGCACCACTATCACGTTATCACAATCTCCCCTTCACTTTAGGCTAGATCCTAGAAGCACAGGGATACCCTAATCTTTGGAAGCAAACTTGTATGACGCCATGCAATATGGTTCACTTCAAACTATACACCTCAATATATGTTAGATAGACCAATGCCAAAGTAGCTACCTTCAAAATATTCAACCAAGTGTTAGGGAAATAAAACTACAATATAAAGATAATTAGGAGCTAATTATAATAGTTTTTATATCTAAAATAAATATGCTATGGAAAAGATACAAATCAACACAAATAAATCACTCTCTAGATGAAGAGAAAATGTATCGTTAATCGCTCAAGAGTGAGATCTAATTGCATAAATCAAAAGTGAAATATATACCTAAGTTATATATTGATTGTATGTTGTAAATTAGACTAGTTTTCTTCTTTCCAACAATTCCATAATCAATTTATAATAAAAACAATACAAAAAATGCAGATTTTAGGTGAGGAAAAGCACCCCAAGAGTGCCAAAAAGCACTTAGAATGATGAACCTTGGGTGCTTTAACTAGGGAAATGAATAAACTATGAAAAAACAAACTAGAAATGATTAATTGGAAGTACAAATGAATAATATCAATGAAATAAACTCAGACTTGCAAAATTAAATGGTGAATCCCCCTAAGGTTTCACCAAAAATATCCAAAATGAAATATAACATCAATGAATTGCTTAGGAAATGAATTTCACTATTATAATGTGTTATATACGCCTTGTAAACAATCCTCAAGTGAAATGTAAGATAGGGTAGGGTTAGATTTCACCTTTTAGGGTTAAACCTCAGCTTTAGGGTTTCACAAACTCTGATTTCTTTTACTGTAATTTAATTTCCATAATTAATAAACACCTTTAATCAACCAAAAAACGTTAGATGTAACCTTGAAAAGAAATACCAACAAGGTAAATTCGTTTTATTAGGGTTACAAAATTAATATTGAAACATAAACCCATGGATAAAAATGTCCAGAAAAATAAAAGTAAATGATTAGCTTTACTCTAGGAAATGAAACAAATAATTTTCACTGTTTATATCTTTTATATTTTTTGTATTTTTTTATTTTATATGACAAAAAAAAAAGAGTTGATTTTTTATGGTTTTCGTGGTTGGTTGTTGGGGGTGAAGCTCAAAGCCTTGTCTCCACTTAGGGCTAATGGGGTCAAGAAGTATTCCCTCTAAGAATTGGTTATCCACGTTTATGGATTAGAGTGAGACTAGGGCCAAAAGGCTAGTAATATCTTGTCTAATCAATACAAAACATGAAAACCAAGACCCTACAAGAAGGGATTCCCTAAGTGAATATCCTTCACCGACAAGATCAACAAAAGATTTGAAAAGAATATTTAAAACCTTTGTGAAGGAGTATAGAACTAATCAAGACAAGAGATAAGCACTTACCAAATTGATTTGGGGAATAAGGAAGAGATACAGACCCTATATTTCCTCTCTCCAAGTATTTTATGACTCATCAATGGATCGATCTTGCTATTTTATGTGGAATCTTGAATCATTTCACAATAGCCTTCAAAAATACCAAGAAATATAGAGCTCCAATAATTGACACCAAGAAAACACCTAGTAAATATCTTCTATTAAATGGCTCCAATAATGATCTCCAACAATTCACAACAATTGGAATGAGAGGAGTGTCTTTACTTATAGATGAGGCTCACAAGTCCTTTCCAATCTTTATTCCCTAAAATAATCCTAAGGTAATAATATAAAAGTGACTTGTTATCCACATAATTTGGAGACTAGGTCAAAATACAATTAAATGATGTTTTGCATGTTAGAAACCCTCATAAAAGGGGATGGCCTCCACAAAATGTGCTCAAATAATGTTGAAGTAATGTCCATAAATATTTGAATATGTCTCCAAAGCATGACCATGTCCACACCTAAGGTCAAGGAACCTCCATGAAGAATGGGAGTGACCCTCCAAGTGAACAAATGGACCATAAAACCCCCAACAATAAGAATGATGTCAATCTTATAGGAGGTTTGATTTGGCTCCAAGAGACAACGTTCCATCAAAAGTGACTTTGGGAGACCTCAAAATATGGCAAGGAAATATCCTTGGCCAACCTAGCTCCAACATCCTCCTTCAAGCAAAGGGATGACCTTACCCCAACTCAAATAAATCCTTTCTAAGTGTATGGCTTCTTCCATTTGTTCAACAAGTAATCAAAAGTGTGATCAAAATCCCCTCCACATAGCATGGGATGAGTGCCATGTCATAATATTCAATTGAAAAGTCACTTATGTTGATGTTTGTGGAATTAAACAAGTACTTCCACATTGGTTGTGTCTAACATGTTGAATTCGTCCTTAATTCCTCTCAAGACCTAGGAAATTCACTTTATTAATGATTCAAGTGGATATTGGTGGCCAGCCACCTACTCCACTGTCTCAAAACATGGTTTTCCACCTTGGCAGTTTTTCTATAGTTTTTCGGGTCCTAAACCTCCAAGGTCGTTTTGAGGCCCTAAACGACGTTTTTTTGACATGGAAGCACCCATTGGTATAAATTAGACCATTTGGAATGTTACTTCTTGGCTAGACCTTTCTGACGAGGTATCAAGCACCCCAAACATTGATCATATGAAAAATTTACGCCTTAGGGAAGTTGACGTATCAACTACCCTCATCGGGGCCACAAACCTTTTAGAGAATTAATTTAAATCCTAGCCATTGATCTAAAGTGTTGGTGATATATAATCTCAACCATTGATCACTTTGTAGATCTATGGTTTTGGATTTAGAGTAAACTCAATATTATAAAAGACAACTAAGATGAGAGGAGGAGACACATAGAGTGAAATAGTGAGATCTCATTGATTGGGTGGAGAAGGAATTTCATCCAAGTGTGCAGGGGCAGGGTCCAAGGAAGGGAGGAAGGGACAAAAAAGGAGTAGGGGCCAACAATATCGAAGGACACATATTGAGGTGTGATATGATTATTTTTTGTTTTATATTTTTCCTAAGAGGGGTCATTATCCCAAAACGGGAGCCTAGATTTTATAATAATAAAATCATCACAATATTGGTTTTCCCTAAGGATTTTTTCCAAGGGTGTTTATCCAGAAAATATGTGTGCAAATGTGTTTGGTTTCTTTTTTTTTCTTCTGTTGATTTATTTATGTAAATCATTAATGTAAGGCCCTAATTTAACAAAGCCTTAAAAAAATTTGTAAATTTAAACAATTAAGATTTATTTGACGTATAAGCAATAAACAATTTCATTATTCAGCATATAAGCAACAGAAATTTAAATTTATGAACAACATGCGAATAAATTTAAATAACCATCACATATTCATAAGAATGCGTACATAAAAATACCTCTGTCTGATGCTAAATTCCCGACCTCTGGTTGTCCTCTCTGCTGCTCTTCCCAGACTCTGCCCAAAATCGAATCTTCCTCCCTGCCAGCTAGGAACAGAGCCTGTCTGTCTCCCTAGCTCCAGGATTCCATGAGGATTCCTGGCCCCCGAGCCCAAAACTCCCAGCAACCCGATGCACCCCTGTAACAGTCCACCCAAACTCCAAAACCAAAAAAATATCCAACAAAAAATATAGTCCTCTCCTGCAATAATGCTCCTCTCCCAAAAATTTCATCATCACTCCCGAAGGCCTCTGCCTAGTCATATCCTCCCCATTCACCGCCTCTTCCTTCATTTAAATCCACCCACCTTATCCCCCCATTTACTACCTTATCCCTCCATTCAATACCCTATCCCCTGTCATACGTAAAGTCTTATAATAAATAAATTAAAGTTATTAAGCCTTGAATTCTTTATCCAAACCTTAAATGTGTTGATTAATCAATTATTAAACAATTAATAAATAATCTTTATTTAACTAATACACACTAGGACCGTTAATTATTTAATTAACTATACTTGATAAACCCTATGCAACTATTTAACTAGGGTTGTTACATACACCCACCCTTTAGGAAACTTTGTCCCGAAGTTAAGGTATTTTATGATACAAGGGAAAAGAAACATGGTTCACACATTCATAACAAATAACCGTCATTATTAGTAAGTAAGCCGAGAAACTCATTCATACTAGTGTACATGCACAAGAAATGCATGTGTAGCTAGTACATACAAGTCTCGTTCATGTACTAATATCAATAACTATAATCTCTATAGTAATTTCCATATGCATCCAATCCCTTCAACAAGACTATTCATTTTATAAAAGAAAATAAACCAATCTAATGTTTGCGAAATCCTTTAATTTCAATTATCTAGCTCAACAACGTTATTTAGACAATTGTAATTTAATTACATAATTATGAATATTCATATATATATGCATTTTCTTTTCAGAAGGAAAACAATAAATTCCACCATAAGACAAATCTCCATACACTCTCAACTATTTATACTCATCCTTCCTCCCTAACTTACTTCCATCTTCCATTCCTATCCTTCCTCTACTAGACTATCTTGGAGCGTCAACTATATTGACCTAACTCCAAATAGAACCCATAAGAGGAAGTGTCACTACCTTGACCAAGCTTCCCCAGCAGGCAACTGACAGTCATCATCACACATCTAGGGGAGCATGAGCTAACATCGTCCTCCCATGACTTCAAGTTTCATAGGATACACGGTGGGAAATGCCTCCACCCCTCCTAATCATAACTAGGGTCCACACCCTACAATGGAATATATAGTGGCACCGTGTTGTTGGGAGTTTTGTCATCGTCTATTCAGTTTTGAGCAGTCTCATCACCTGAAATCCTGCACTGGTCCACATATCATAGCAATGCATCCAAACCAATATAATTTCACATACAAATATTCATACCATATTTTTTCTCGTCCAGTGGTCATGATATCCACTTTCATCTTCATTATCCCTTGGCTATTTCATAGCCCATAACCTGCAGATTAGTCTGTAACACAAACTCATACATTTCTATGCATTATCATCATGTAATTGCATACAATCATAATTTCAATTCGGTATCCGCGCAAAAAAAACTTTAACATCAAAGTTTTCAAGCTAGAAATAGATCATATAATATTCCATAATTCAATTAACAACACCCATTCATAAAATTATCATTTACATAACAGATTGCATCATATCCAACATCATTCAAATAGCATTTAAATCTTCATAGGATTCTCATTCACACAATATGTCGCATCATATCCATCATCGTCAATAACATCTAAACATTCATAAAATTTACATTCACATAGTAGATCGCATTATATCCATCATCATCAATAACATTTAAACATTCATAAAATTTACATTCTCAAAAAATATCGCATCATATCCATCATTATCCAAATACATTTAAACATTCATAAAGATTCATACGTCTTAAAAGTTCAAGTGTATCATTTAATAGTTTCACTTGTGAATAGAAAATAAAAGTGTATAGGCCTCAGGTAATCCTGGTTGTCTATGTCAAAAGGTGGTTTTACATACACCCAACCTTCAAGAAACATATTCTCGAGGTGGTAAAAAAAGTGAGGGATAGTCTCGTCGTAGTGTCTCGGCATCTTCACAAGTAGCAGATC
Source organism: Picea engelmannii (assembly GCA_009831015.1). Classification (NCBI taxonomy): domain Eukaryota; kingdom Viridiplantae; phylum Streptophyta; class Pinopsida; order Pinales; family Pinaceae; genus Picea; species Picea engelmannii. Next base: position 918,781 of record ML795771.1, read on the forward strand.
CTGGACTATACTTGTCCCATTGGACCTTAACTTGGTCTACCAGACGGTTCCTGAGTTGTCGAACTCTACGGTCCAATATGCATAACGGTTCTACTGTGAGAGTTCCCACATCCGATACCTGCAATTCCTTCCAATTTAGTTTATGTGATTCATCAGCAACATAATGACGTAAAACAGATACATGAAAAACGTTATGAGTTTTATGCAAGTGGGGTGGAAGTACGAGACGATAGGCAACGGGTCCAATTTTTTCTTGGATTCTGAATGGTCCTATAAATAAAGGTGAAAACTTTGTCCCCTTCCCGAACCGTATGGTACTCTTATTAGGCCTGATACGAATGAAAACCTAGTCTCCCACTTCATAACTTCGGTTGGTCCTGTGTGCATCCGCATAACTTTTCTGCCTATCCTGTGCTTCCTTTAGTCTTTGCCTAATTTGAATCACCTATTCCTCCATCTCTTGAATCAATTCTGGCCCAACTATTACTCGGTCTTGTAATCTTTCCCAACTCAATGGTGTTCTGCATGGCCTTCCATAGAGAGCTTCGTAGGGTGGAATTCCGATGGAGCTATGAAAACTGTTATTGTAGGCAAACTCTACCAAAGGTAGGTACTTCTCCCACTGGGTTTGATTATCCATAAAATACATCCTAAGCATGTCTTCCATGACTTGATTTACTCTCTCAGTCTGTCCATCAGTTTCAGGATGATATGTTGTGCTTAAGTTTGATTAGTCCCCAATGCTGACTGCAAACTTGTCCAAAACCTAGAAGTGAATCTGGAGTCCCTATCTGAAATGATCTTCTTAGGTATCCCGTGCAAATGGATAACCTCACTTACAAACACACGTGCCACATCAGTGACATCGTAAGTGTCTCTAACCGGAATAAAATGAGCACTCTTGGTTAACTTATCAACTATCACAAAAATGAAATTGTGTCTATGAGATGTGAGCGGCAACCCCACAACAAAATCCATAGAGATGACTTCCCACTTGGACATAGGAACATCATGTGGTTGTAGGAGGCCTGCCGAGTGGTGGTGGTCGTCTTTCACTTGTTGACACTCTAGGCATTTGGAAATGAAATGGACTACATCGCGCTTCATGCCTACCCAAAAGAAAAGCTTCCTCATGTCTGCGTACATCTTATTCACACCTGGATGCACATAATAAAGTGCTCTATGGGCTTCCTTCAGTATGATTCTTCGAATATCCCCATCATCGAGAATGTACATCCTTCCCCGATATCTCAATAGTCTGTCTGCTTCCATACTATATCCTTCATACTTTGGATCTAATTGCCTCCCACTCTGGAGGTTTGAAGTAACCTTTAAATAACAACTGTCTCCTTGGAGTTGCGTCAACACACGTTCCCTCAGATTTACCTTTAAGGGTACCAAGGATAAGACATGTGGCCTCTTACTCAAGGCATCTGCGACCACATTTTCCTTCCCCTTGATGTATGAAATACCAAAATCGTAGTCACTCATAAAATCACTCCATCGCCTTTGCCTGACATTCAGATCCCTTTGAGTGAAGAGGTGTTTTAAACTTTGATGGTTTGTTTTGAGCTCAAAGTTTCGCCCCACAAGATAGTGCCTCCAAAGTTTCAGAGCTAGCATTACAGCTGCCAACTATAAATCATGAGTCACGTATAGATCTTCATGTTTCTTCAACTTCCTTGACGCATAAGATATCACTCATCCATCCTGCATTAGCACGGCCCCCAACCCTTGATTTGAGGCATCCGTGCAGACTGTGAAGTCCTTTTCCATATCCGACACTCGTAGAATTGGTGCACTAGTTAGTAACCTCTTAAGTTCAATGAATGCACTATCACATTCTTCTGTCCATTCATACCTGACCCCCTTGTGCTACAAAGTGGTGATGGGTTTTGCTATTTTTGAGAATCCTTCAACAAATCTCCGATAATAACCTGCTAGCCCCATGAAGCTTCTCACCTCATGGGCATTTTTTGGCACTGGCTGCTCCATAATGGCCTTTACCTTTTCTGGGTCCATAGAGATTCCTTCACCAGAAATGATATGACATAAATAGTGGATCTCTTTCTGGAAGAAGGAACACTTCTACAACTTCCCATACAATTTGTTCTCTCTAAGGCAAGATAACACCACTCGTAAGTGTTCCTCATGCTCTCTTTCATTTTTGGAATAGATGAGGATGTCATCTAGAAAGACTCGTACAAAACGGTCTAAGTACTTCTATAATACTCCGTTCATGAGGCTCATGAATACTGTTGGCGCATTGGTCAATCCAAAAGGTACTACGACGAACTTGTAATGTCCAAACCGGGTTCGAAAGGTAGTTTTAGGAATATCACCTTCCGTAATCCTTAACTTGTGATACCCTGATCGCAAATCGATCTTTGAGAATATCATTGCTCCTTTCATTTAATCGAAGAGGTCATCTATCTATGGCATTGGGTACATATTTTTCACTGTAGCACAGTTCAAGTCCCTGTAGTCTATACACAATCGTAAGGAACCATCCGTCTTATTTACAAAAATTAGTAGTGCACCCCAAGGTGAGACACTATACCTTATTAGCCCTAAGTCCAGTAACTCTTTCAACTGCATTTGCAACCCACAGAGTTTCGACGCTATCCTCCGGTACAGAGTCTTGGAAATTGGTTCTGCACCAAGTTTTATCTCAATAGTAAAATCAAGCTCCCTCTTAGGAGTTAACTCTGGTAACTCATTCTGAAAAACATCCTTAAATTCTGACAATACCGAGTACTGATCTAATGAGGGTCCCTTCCTTTCATTCACTGCTTCCACTAAATATAGTCGACACCCTTGCCTCAAGCATCGCTTAACCTTCATAGTTGAGATAAAGCGTAATGACACCTTTCTCCATACACCCTGGATCTCTACTGGTCTTCCTTCATCGTCGTCACAAAGAACCCTTTTTGCAAAACAATCTACCAAATCTCGATGGGCTTCTAACCAATCCATTCCAATGATTAGGTCATACACCCTGAGAGCAGTGACATATACCTTCAACCTAGTAGTACACACTCCCAGGTCTACTATACAATTATCAACGCTCGAATCCAACCACTTGTTTTTCCCCCGAAGCCATCTCAACTTGTTTAAAGTCATCGTGCTTGTAGGCTGCCAACCCACTCTTTTCTAATGTAGATGGTGAAATGAAACTATCTGTAGCACCAGAATCAAATAAAATCTTTACATTGATATGATTTAGCGTACCTGATGAATCCACCACCGTGGATTGATGTTCGGCCTGGAAATTATTAATTGTTGCGTAAATCTAGTGGCTGCTACTTGCTCTTCCCATTGGGGCCTTTCCTCCTCTATGCACAAATCCCGATTATAACTCTGGGCAGTCACGCTGGTAGTGGGTTCCTCCTCACCCCCAATAGGTAACACGGGATTGAACCTGCGCACTGTTATGTGACTGTCTCTAAAATGAGTTCCTTCCCCTGGAACCCCTGTCCCTACTAGCTGCTCCCTGAGATGGTCTTGGACTTGCCTGCATCATTGGTGATGAATGAGATGCTGCACTCGCTGCCATTGAAATCCCTGCGACTACTTTCCTTGGTGCGACTCTGTTACCATATGGAGGTGGCCTTGAGCCCCCTCCCCTGGGAAATGTCCTAGGGGCCTTCCCTACAAATCTAGGACGATGCGGAAAGGTCGGTCTCATACCTCCAGTTAAGTTCATGTGTTCCTCCGCATAACACACATTTTCCACAGCTTCCGCTACTGAAGACGGTTTCCACATCCGCACCATAGCCCTTATCTTAGGGTTTAACCCATAGACAAAGCGTTTTGCCTGTCATTGGTCATTATCCATATATGAAACATATTTGACCAATTCCATAAACCTAATCTCATATTCTTCTACGGTCTTGTTTCCCTGTACTAGAGCATGAAACGCTCCTACCTGTTGTTCCTCATAGTAAGCTGGTAGATATTTCCTTCGGAACCTCTCCTCGAAAAGTTCCCAAGATACGGTGTCCGGGGTAAGATGCAGTTGTCTTTCTAGGTTGCCCCACCAGTTCAAGGCATTGTCTCTCAACTGAAAAATTTCTATCTTCGCCTTTGAGGTGGACGCATAGTCCCTTAAGGCAAAACACCTTGTCATGCCTTCCAACCATGCTTCTGCGCATTCACTGGCGCGACCCCCGACAGACTCTGAAAGTTTGATCTTCTGTAGTTCTCTAGTGATGTCTTCAGGTAGAGGTCCTCCCCCTGAATCCCTCAACGCTTTTGGATTACCCATTCCATATGGTGGGGGTTCCACTTCGATCCCTGCTGGTTGTCGCCCCTTTAAAGTCTCATTTATGGCCTCCAAAGAGCACAATATGAGAGCTATTTCGGGCTATGGTGGTGGTGGCGCTGGTGGTGTTGGCAGTGCCTGTGACGATGCTCCTCTGCCTCGATTCCCTCGAGTCCTAATCACCCTGTATGATTTAACCTGCATCAACCAAAGTTGTCAGGGTGAGTTCAAGGACATTTCACATTTGCACAACTTAACTAGAAAACAGGGTTAGGCATAAGTTTTTTTTTTACTTGTCTGTAAACAGACATTACTCTCTTTAAGGGAAGTGGCTAGGTTAGGGTTTAAGCATCTAAGCTTGATGTCTTCACCTAAGAAAACTGTTGACCCTCTCGCCTAGTAGTTATGCTAGCAATGTACCTATTCTTCAATCTTACCTTCCTAGTGCGTATGCAATCTCCTTCTCGCTTGTCCTAGTCTAAGTCCTTAAACCTTCAATTTAAAACTAATTAATCACTTTAATTAGTTTAAATATGAATCATAAAATTAAATATAATTTAAACATTAATTACTAATGATTAATTATATTTAAATAATCCTATTAATTATACTAATAGAATATACTCACTTACCTTCATTAATCATAATCCTAACATAAAATATTTAATTTTTTTTTTGTAAGTAAGTATATATTTTTTTATTTATATATATATAGAGGCCTTCCAAAAATCAGACCAAGAGTACAAAAACTGCAAGTCAACCGGTTGTAATTACTAAACTGCTCCAAAAGGAGAAACCAGTTCAGCCAACCAGGCAATTCTAGCACCAGAGTTCCTATCAGTCTTAGAGTAGTCAGACAACTTAACTACCAAGGAGGTCACTAGAGTGAAATCTAAAAAAAGACATGTGGTGTGTAATCTAGCACATACTCTGGCAGAAGGCCTGACCATGGCTCCTCGACGACAGGTGTCCTGCTAGTTTCCCACTGCATGTCAGTGCCTTCGGTGCGCGCATCCTCGTTAACATCCTTCTCAGCACCTGCCGTCGGGATGTACACCTGTAGACTGGTGCCTGTCGTCTCCTTGGCCTCCTGCTGAACCTTTCCCTTAACAGCCTCAACATAGCTCGATGGTGTTTTCTCCTGCTTGTCGGTGTCCATGAATGCTTGCTTGGTCTCCTGCCGATCCGATTCCTCGTTGTCCTCTGCGGCGTCCTGTTGCTGGTAGCTCTTGTGATCGCTTGCAGTGGAGGGTGCTTCGTCTGAATCTGCGGGAGGGGCCTCGTGGTAGTTAGAAAGAAGTTGGAGGAGGATTGAGAGGCGCCCATCCATCTGTTGTACTCGAAACTGTAGGTCCTCCACTCCTTGATGGAGTTCAAAGACTAAGTCATGCAAGATGGTGAGGTTTTCGCTCGACAGGTTGGAGGACGATGACTTCTTTTTGTGGCCTGGTCGACCCTAGCCAGGCATCCCAGTGGGTGAATTCGTTGAGGCCAAACCCAGCGCAGTAGGGGGAGGGGAGTACCTGGAGGTAGAGGGGCCGAGGTGGTGGTGCCAAGAAGGGTTCGGGCTAGTGTCGATGATGGCCAAGCAATCAAAGGTTGGAAAGGGTGTAGTTGGGGGAGTGCGGGAGGTTGACACAGGTGGTTGGAACGACGAAGAAGAAGTTGGAGACGAACTAGGGGGTGAAGTTGAAACACGAGGTCACCGAGGATTCCAGGGAGAACCCCTGCGTGGTCGAAGTTGCTGGTGCGGCATGGTGAGGCCTGGTGGATGGGGGGGGGTCTGCAGAACCAAGGTTGAGGGCAGGGAGTGACCGGAGGGGTAAAAACACCATGAGCGAACCAGCAGAACCAAACCCAAGCTGCAGGGCAAAAACACAGACCACCCGCGTCATTGCACTCTGTGAAAAGGCGGTCGAGGGAGCTCGATTAAATGCCCCTCCCATCGACGTAAATCCAATTTAATGCATGGGGGCTTCGGCAACAGTGGGCACGAGCCGAGCACATGGCTCCATGCACTACTGGAATCCCCTCATTCCCTTTGTGTGCCAGGTAGCTGGCCCCATCACCCCATCCGGGTGTTTGTCCACTTCCATCGCTTTGCATATGCATTGCTGGAGGATAGGGTGCTCCGGAGTGAGAGCAGTGTTGCAGAGGATTTTCGGTCCATCCCAATTCACCCCTGTATTAGCCAAGTCGTCTGCCACCTGATTCACTCTCCTTCTGACGTGAGCTGGTATGACTACCTAGTTGGAGTGCAGTAACTCTGCTATGGTATTTAGCCCATGCGAGAGTCTCCAGCTTGGAGAGATTTTGTCTGGATCAGCTCCATTTAAAAGTCTGCCAAGGAGATTGATGACAATTTGGGAATCACCTTCTACAATGAGCTGAGTAAATTTATGATCCTTGGCAAGTTGCAGCCCCCGGGTGAGTTCCCAGAGTTCCGCCACATTATTTTTGGTATGGCCAAGAGAGCCTGCACTGATAAGAATGATGTGCCCATGATGATTGTGAAAGACTTCTCCATACCCCGCAGCCCCTGGATTGCCTTTCGAGGCCTCGTCAAAATTGAGTTTGATGAAGTCATCCGACGGAGCCGACCATGAGGAGGGACTGAAGGAGAGGGAAGGGGAAGGGAGGGAGGAGGGGGAAGAGGGGAAGGGGATAGGCAGCCAAAGTTTCAGGATCAAGAGTTCTGAAGGGTTGTTGGTCAGGTTTGTCTCTGTCCAAGGGTAGAGCTTGAGAGTTTCCATAATGTTGAGGCGGCAGCGAGCCCAACACTATTGCCAAGGGAGGAAGGTGTTCCTGAAGAGTCTTCTATTTCTTTCCTTCCAAACCTGCCAGAGGATGAAGCCAGGGATCAATTGCCAGATACGATTCAGGAGGGGAGAGTGAAACACTTGGTCTCTCCAATTGGTAATGGTGTCGACGATGTTGTCTCGAACACAGTCCGAGGTATGCATGACAAGCGCATTTTGGTCCTAGAATTGTGCCATGTACGGGCAAGAGGTAAGGAGGTGATTCATGGTTTCAGCTGCCTCGCCACAGAGTATGCACATGGAGGGACCCACGAAGCCTCTTTTAGAGAGATTGTCCCAGGTGAAAATGTTGGAATGGACCACAAGCCAGAGGAAGAGAGTGATTTTGGGCCAATGTCTGAGGTTCCAGATCTTTCACCAAACCGTCCGTGTAGGTTCTGGGTTCGGTTGAATCTTGATGTGGTAGGCTTTGCTTATGTTGTAGGTGCCTCTCAGCCTGTATCCCCATCGGAGGATATCCTCTCCCATGAGCTTGGGGATTTTTCGTTTGAGCATTTAGGTCTGATAAGGGCCCAAGTCCACGTGGTCGTCAAGGTTCATGTTGTGCCTGTCAATAATCCAGTGCCGCCAAGTGTTGTCCTATGGGTCGTCCCTCCAGTAATCTGCCACTGTTGTCAGGCCCGCCTGTGTGGCTGGAGCGCTGATTCGCTCTGCCCAATCCTCCTGGTCCAGAGTGGGCCATTGCTACCATGAATCTTTCCAAAATAAGGTTGTTTTTCCGTTTCTGATTTCCCAGAAAGCGTGCTGGGTGATGAGATATCTATTTTGCCTGGTTGCTGCCCAGATTAAAGACCCAGGTGCATCTCCATTCCAGCATATGAGGTTCTTTTCTGCTACCTCAGGTGCATATTTCTTTCTCCATAAGCGTGCCCAGAGGTCCTTAGGTTTCTTGAGCCATCTCCACCAGATTTTGGCGTTGAGGACTTTATTCATGAGGCTAGGATCTCATAGGCCAAGTCCTCCTTTCTCTTTATGCTGGCAGAGTTTGTCCCAGCTCACAAGCGCTATTTTCTTCCCTGTGTTGAGACCTTGCCACAGGAAGTTCCTCTGCAAGTTTTTGATAGTTGACAATACAAAGGTAGGAGCTGCCATCATTGAGAAGAGATAGGTGGGAAGGGCCTGGAGAACAACGTGAAGGAGAGTGAGCCGGCTTGGAAAGTTAAGAACTCTAAAGGTCCAAGAAGAAAGCTTATTGGTAAAAGAGGATAGCAAATGCTCCCAAGAGGAGTTCTGAAGGGCGTTATCGATCAGAGGGATGCCCAGGTATTTGGACGGAAGGGAGCTTCTTTGGAAACCTAGGAGATCAGAGATATGGCGCTGGACAGGAGGGGGCGTATTAAAGAAGAAGATAAGGGATTTGTATTTGTTGCAATCTAGACCTAAGGCTTCCGAGAAAGTCTGGAGGATCTGAAGAATGGAGTTTGCTTCCCTAACTGTTGGGGTGCCCATCAGGAGCGTGTCATCCACGAATTGACTGTGTGAAATAGGAGGTGAGATGCCATGCAGCGGTAAGCCTGCCAGAGTACCATTTGCTACTGTCGCCTGAATACTTCGACTGAGACCTTCTGCCATGATGATGAAAAGGAAGGGGGAGAGGGGGTCTCCCTGTCTAATTCCTCGTGAAGGGGTGAAGGGATGGGAGGGGACGCCATTAACAAGGATAGAGAAGAAAGCAGTAGAAGTGAGGTTCAAGATCCAATTCACCCAAAGTTTGTCAAAGCCAAAAGCGAGGAGCAATTCCTTCATATAGGCCCAAATTATCTTGTCAAAGGCCTTAGAGAGATCTAATTTAAGGAGCATACCTGGCAATTTAGTTTTCTGCAGAGAGTGAATCACCTCATGAGCCAGAATAATGATGTCCAAGATTTGTCTGCCCTCTATGTAACCAGATTGTTCCGGAGAGATGATGGTAGGCAGAATGGGTTTGAGTCTGCGAGCTATCACCTTTGTTAGAAGTTTATATATGACGTTGCAAAGGGCGATGGGTCTGAACTGCTTGGGGTGGTGGGCCTGCCCCTCTTTGGGTATGAGAGTGAGGAAGGTAGCGTTAAGAGCTTGAAGGACCTGTCTAGTGGCGCGAGAGTCCTCTATAATCTCCCAGACCTCTACTCTGATCATTGGCCAGCAGTGGTGGAAAAAACCGCTTGTAAATCCGTCTGGGCCAGGAGCCTTTCCCTTGGGAGTGTCTTGCAGCGCCTGATCCACCTCCTCAATTGTGATGGGCCGTAGTAGAGCCAAGTTTTTCTCTCTAGTGACGAGGGCAGGCACATGTTGCGTTATTTTGGCTATGGCTGCTGATCTGTTCTAAGCAAGCTCTGTGAGGAGGTTCTTATAGTAGTCAGTCAATGTTGCTGCCATGTCTTCATGGGAGAGAATGTGCTCACCGGTATCGAAGGTTAAGTGCATGATTCTATTGGAGTGGCAGCGTTGCATGACAGATCTGTGGAAGAACTTAGTGTTGCGATTCCCCTCCTTGAGCCACTGGATGTGTGATTTCTGCTTCCATAGAATCTCTTCCTGTGCCTTTCTGGCGTCCATTTGTTGTGCAGTTGTTGCTTCCTGGACTTTCAACTCGTTCGTTAAGCCTTGCAGGCGGATCTGGGTTTGTATCGTCTCCATTTGCTCCGATAATTGCCTTTAAGAGTCGAAGATGTTGCCAAAGGTGTGCTTATTCTAGGTATTAATGAGTTGTTTAAGGTTTTTTAACTTTTGCTAAAACCTGAACATCTTGGAGCCTTGTGTGACCTCTGCCTGTTCCCACCAGCCTTGGATCTTGGCTTGGAAGTTTGGATGGTTGAGCCAGAATTGCTCGAACCGAAATGGTTTTTTCCCTGGTGTCGCCGACACTTCTATCCACAGTTGGATGGGCCAATGGTCCGAGCCATGAGTATTTAAGATACTTGCCTCCATGGCTATTCCTTCCAGCATAAGGGAGTCAGAGATTAAAAAGAGATCCAGTTTGCAAGCGATCTGGTGTGATCTTGTTCTTCTATTTGTCCATGTGAAGGTGCCATTGATAGTTTCCAGGTCAATCAAGTTAATATTGTCTATGAGGCTATTGAAGTCATTACTGTCTTGATCCAGGCGTCGTAAGCCCCCTTTTTTCTCTTCCAGGGTTCGAATGAGGTTGTAATCTCCCCCTATGGTCCAGTGCTTATGTCTGATCAGATTGGAGAGGTATTCTAGGCTTCTAAGAAAGGCCTGTTTGTCCCTTGGATTGGCTGGGCCATATACATTGGTTAGGTGTTCCGGTTTGTTGGATCCTATAAGCCTGTAGTCCGTTGTAATAGACCATCTGGTGGTAATGAAGTTCTCTAGCATTACTGTAGCTGGGTTCCAGATAACAGCTAGTCCTCTAGTTGTACCTATAGCAGCTGTTGACATTGCTTCCCCTTGCTTCCAACAGTGGGGGAGAAGCTTATCAATGTCCTCAGTTGATCATTTCATTTCCTGAAGTAATAATATATCCGGTTTTTTTGCAAAGATCAGATCCCATAGCAATTTTTGCTTGCTACGTCCATTGAGGCCTCTAATATTCCAAGAGATAATCTTCATGATGATGGTGGGGGGGTAGGGAGGGGAGGAAAATTGTCTGAGATTAGGTGGATTTTCCCTGAGTTGACCATAAAATGTCCTATTTCCTATATGAGTTTGTTGGTAGACTTCCTGCCTCTTTTCTTGTCATCTTTATGGTTTTTACCCTAGTTCTTTGATTGACTGCCCTGTATCCCTAAACCCTTACTGGATCGCGCTGAGGAGCCGGCGGAGGAGTTGAGAAAAACCTTATGTACTTTCCGTAATTGGTCCCGGGGTATAGTATATAGTTTTTGCTGTCTGTAGGCATGTTCAAGGTGTTCCAGGTCCACCCCAGCCAGGTCTTTCTCTTCGATTTCCATATCGGCGTCCCCATCCTCCATGTCCAAGAGATCCTGCGGGTCCCCTGCTGGGGTTTGTGGGGGTTGATCGACCTCCTTACCTTGTGATGGTCGATCTTCCTTCTGTCCCTCAGGAAGGGAGGGGTTATCCACAGGGAGATCCCTAGGAGTTATTTTGGTTGAAGGGTCCTCGAGTTGATCTTGTAAAATAGCGAATTTTTTATTGGTAGAGGGATCTTTACTTACTTGATTTTGCTGCCTCCGCCCTGCTTGTCGCCTTTTCCAGCTTGGTTGAACGAAGCCTTCCTTGTCCTTTCCTTCTTCTGGGTTCCCTTCTTTGTGAGCCGCATTGAGGGGGAATTCTCTGAACAGGTGCCCATGTTCATGGCATTTCCGGCACCGGAAGGGGATGTGTTCGTAGTCAATGGTTTGGATCCAGTCTTCGTCTTGGTACTCAAGGATGATAGTTCCTGGCAGTGGTTTTTCTATATTCAAGTATACACAGATGTGTGCATACGAGGTGTATCACCGCTGTTTGGTAGCTTCTGAAGACTTTACATATATTCCAATGGTGTTTCCTATACCGGCCAAGACCTCTTCCAACCAAAATTCTTGAGGGAGGGAGTACAGGCGGATCCACACTGGAGCATGGGCGAAGTCTTCTTTTTCAGGGTTGAACTTCTTGGTCCAAAATCTTAAGAAAAGCCTGGCGGAGTTAAAAAAATATGGTCCCCCATCAAAGATGCGAGTGCGGTCCTCGAGATTATGCAATATGATTGTAAAAAATCCCTTTGAGCCCAACTGTAATTCATAGTGTCCTTTTGGTTTCCACTAGTACTGTATCCACTTGATTAGATCCCTTTCTGACGGCCATAACCCTAGGAATTTTCCTACAAGGGCGTGGTATCTCATATACTGTTTTTTCTCCTCTATCCTTGGAGAGTTGACTGTGTACTTCGGGGCCTACGGTGCTTGAGGAATTCACTTACTAGGGAGCCAAGGTGTTGGTGCTGTAGCAGGGGCCACTGGGTTTGTCGGGTCGATGTCCATCTCGCGGTCCTTGAAGGTGCCTTCTGTGATGAGTGTGGCTCGCATGTCCGGCGGCGGCTCAAAGGGCGACCGCTTAACCCCCTCGCCGATGCTTCCATTCGCAGTAGCTTGATTGTAGGAGGCACCAATTTGCCCCCCTTTCGTCTGAATCATGGCCCTAGCGGGCCTGGGAGTGTGTCCGTTCATCTTGGTATCCGAAACCCTAATCTTCAGAGCGCTTTTGATACTGCCGTGCTAAGTCACTGATCCATTATTCTTTTTAATAAAGTAACATAAAATATTTAATTTAATAGTTAAAGAATACAATATTTAAATAATTAAAGTTTAAGCAATTTTTTTTTTTTTTGCAATTTTAAACTAAATCTAAGCAATTTAAATTTAAACAAAAAATTAATTACATAACTTTTTTTTTATAATAATAAACAATAAATAATATATATAACATAACTTACAATAAGAAATATATAAAAAAAAAATTAAAAAATATATATAAATGAAAATAAATAATTAAAAACAAATTCCTTTTTTTTTATATAACTAAAGCGTGGGCAAGCATGAAGCCCACGTGCCTCGCGCTCGTTTTCCCCCCAGCTTTCCTTAGCCTAACCCTACACCCACTCCCGAGCTCTCTCTATCTTAACCCTAAACTTCCTTTTCTCACTCGTTTCTTCTTGCGAGGTCCTTGGCTACACGGTCGGCCACCATGGCCTTCTCTCATGGCTTCTCCTCCTCATGGTTTGGGTGTTTGGTTTCTGGCTGGCGGAGGGGCTAGCAGGGTACCTCCACTTTCTCTGTGCCTAGTGTGAGTGTTTCTCCCAATGGTCACGGGGTCAAGACCCATGAGGCTTGTGTAAAGACCTGCGGCTCATGCGTGGTTTGAGCGCTGGCATTGGTGCTTACACTGAGCTTGGCTCTTGCGGGTTTGGCGGTTGTGCTGGGCACTGGTTTGTTTTATTTTTGGCTTCCAATTTTTTTTTTTTGGTTTTCTGGTTTATTTTTTTTCTTCTGGACGCATAGAGTACATAATAGAATCCTCCTTGGTGGCTTGGCGTTTGGGCGCTACACCTTGGCTAGACTTGTGTCTTGACTTGTTTCCTTGTGCATTGGGCTTTGTGTGCAAACTTAGTAGTGTGTTGTTGTGATTTGGCTCTCGACCCGACTCTTCATTGTATGAGGCATGCGAATAGGTATCGGCTTTGCACTAGTGCGTGGCTTTGGTGTCTAATGACTTGGTTGCTTGTGTGCTGGTACGTGGCTCGGTGCATGGTCTAATGTATCGTGGGCTTGGCATTGGGCTCTATTTCGTGAGCCAAAGTCTGCCCACCTGTGGTCTCTTCGTCCCTATGGCCTGGTGCCTGGTGCGAATTTTGTTGAAAATACTGGTGGCTCAGCCTCGACATAGGTTTCACTGCATTCCTACCCTCTTTCACATTGCGCAATCCTCTGAGAGTTCCCATGGTCGTTGCTCCTCTGCTGCTACTGATACCCAACGCGCCTATTGCAATCACACACCGCACGAATATGCCAAACAAGTATGTCTGCCTTCTACTCTGTATCCTTCCGTTTTCTCCCTTACTCCTCATATATATATATATATATATATATTTTAATATCTATGGCACTAGGGTTTGTGTATTTCACCTTGGGATAACCGTAGATCTGTAGATACTAAGTGCCATATGACACTGTAAGTGCAGCTAATCCAGCCCAAGCCCTGAATCTTACCCATGGTTTCCATCCATCAACGGGCGCATTCAGATGTTGTTAGTGTTGAACTAAATCTCTCTTAGCGTTAATGCCTTTGGGAGAATATGCTTTAGGTTTCCGATTTTTAGCCTAGTGACCAAATTTTTTTTCGAACCTTATTTTCCTTCATATATTGATGGAAGGTGAAAGAATTTTGTACATGATGAATCGTCAGATTTGGCCCAATCTTACAGACTACGATGGTTTTTTTCCTTTGTTGTTATCATATTTTTAACTGCATTTCCATCATCCTTAGTATTTTTAAAACATAATTTGAATTGTTTTATCTTCTTTGTGGGGATAGACTGTTATCTCTTTGTTATTAAAAATCCGAACGGACCAAAACAACCAATATTTCATGGACCGTGTTCAGTTGCTTTAGTCCACAGATGTACATTGGGCGCTCCCAATAAAAACTTCCAATGAATTAATTTGGAGAATGAAAGATGGTTTGGGATTATATATTGTACCTTTCTTTGAGGCGTTAGAGGCAGCTTGCCACAGTGCTTGAAACCTAGACATCTCCAATACGTTCAATTGAATTCAGGCTCTGAAAATTAGTTGATAGTAACGGGTTTTGTTTTTGTTGTGACTAGGGTGGGAGCTTTCAAGTTTATGGTTGGCTGGCAACCGAGAATCCAGATCAGAAAATTTAATAAAGTATTAAGGGTTATGCAAGAATGAACAGGGATGGGAATATATGCTCACAGGCCAATGATGAGTTATATTTTAGTTGGAATTACCGGCTGAAATTATATCATTTGATGACATTTTTATTCTGAGGCCTTATTGTGTTCATTTCTTAATTGACGATGTATTTAGTTTCTTTATTTATTCGTTCTTTGACTTCAAAGTTTAAAGAACTTCATCTAATACTCAAGAAGCTTTATTGGGTTGTTTGTCTATGCAATATTTGACAGTTTTGGTTTTTCGATTTTCCTCTTATCTTCATAATTATACGAGTTTGGATATAAATATCTAAATCCCGTACCTTCAAAGTATCTTGGAGGAGGTTGCTATGGGTGTTTAAGTGGTTGTTGGCTGTCCATGGGGTTTTTTTTTTTTTAATGCAAGGTCTCTGTTCTTATTTTGATGGGTTGGATGTCTTCTAGGGTTTTAGTTTTATGTGATTTCGCAATCTTATTTTGATGAACTTTTTGCTTATGGCTTTTGATATTACAACCCATTTTAATGATTATATAGGCTTGCTTTATTCTATATTTTCTTATTCATTGATTTAGAATTAGAATGATTACAATTTTGACTGAATTCACGCCAGTTTGATTTGGTATTTTCTGAAGGCAGTGTTCACTATTGCCTAATCGACCGATCTAGGTTTGTTTGGTGGGTGTATCAATTTACTTCTTTACATTTCTTTTTGTTAAATATTCATGAAATTGATTGCAGTTATTGGGTGTATCCATTTTTCTTTGTCCGTGTGTTTTTTTTTCTTCAATGTTATGCCATTCAGTTGATTCCTGGTGGACAGGCTCCCTAAAAGTCTGATAAACATGGGTAACCAGTTTTTTTTGGGGGGATTTGTGTATTCTTTCTTCACTCTAATGCAGTTGTTCAGATTGGGGAAATTAATGAAGGGCAGGATTGCAGTATTCTTCTTGGCTCCCTAATCATCGGTGAAGGGTTCACCCAAAGACGAGTAGTACTAAAAAATCTCTCACGCAGTTACAGCCAAAAATATTCACCATGATAATATGCTTCTGTCTTGCAATTGTTTAGGGTTCAGGTAAGGTTCACTAATGAAATTATAACTCAGTTGTAGGTAGGCCCTTAAGGCTCCAGTGCTTCAAACTCAGGCTCTGATACCATGTGTAAGGCCCTAATTTAACAAAGCCTAAAACAAATTTGTAAATTTAAACAATTAAGATTATTTCGACGTATAAGCAATAAGAAATTTCATTATTCATCATATAAGCAGTAGAAATTTAAATTTATGAACAACATGCTAATAAATTTAAATAACCATCACATATTCATGAGAATGTGTACATAAAAATACCTCTGTCTGATGCTAAATTCCGGACCTCTGGTTGTCCTCTCTGCTGCTCTGGCCAAAACTGAATCTTCCTCCTTGCCAGCTAGGAACAGAGCCTGTCCGGCTCCCTAGCTCCAAGATTCCGTGAGGATTCCAGGCCCCCGAGCCCAAAACTCCCAGCAACCTGGTGCACCCCTGTAATAGTCCACCCAAACTCCAAAACCAAAAATATCCAATAAAAAATACAGTCCTCTCCTGCAATAATGCTAGTCTCCCAAAAATTTCATCATCACTCTCGAAGGCCTCTGCCCATTCATATCCTCTCCATTCACCGCCTCCTCCTTCATTTAAGGCCACCCACCTTATCCCCCCATTTACTACCTTATCCCTCCATTTACTACCTTATCCCTCCATTCAATACCCTATCCCTTGTCATACGTAAAGTCTTATAATAAATAAATTAAAGTTATTAAGCCTTGAATTCTTTATCCAAACCTTAAATGTGTTGATTAATCAATTATTAAACAATTAATAATTAATTAATTAATTAATTAATATTATTAATAAATAATCTTTATTTAACTAATATACACTAGGATAGTTAATTATTTAATTAACTATACTTGATAAACCCTATGCAACTATTTAACTAGGGTTGTTACAATTAAAACTCAGTCATGTTTTTTATTCAAACAAATTGCATAATAAGTTTATTATAGCAAGGTATTTGCTAGGAAATAAATTTTTGGGTTTTGGGTGTGAAAATTTTACATGGTTTCAAAGGTGAGACTCTGAAAAGGAATCTAAGTGCAAAGATCGTAATTTTGGAGCAGTGAATTTTTTTATTTTTTGCAAGTTGCAAAAAAAGAAAAAAAGAAAGAAAGAAATTTGTTCAGTTGTACAAGTCATATGGATTGCATAGCCTTTGTACAACCATATGGTTGTGTGGAGCTATAGACGAGGGAGAAGCAGGGATGATTTTAGGGGATAAATTTCGCTCATGGGCTAATTTTCCATGGTTTTTCCAAAAAAAAGATTCGTTATTTTAAAAATGATTCGCCCAAATTCTATAGCATAAAATTATTTTACCTTAAAAATCGCCAAAATTTTATAAAAACTATATAAAATTCTTAGAAATTTGAATATTTTTACAAAAATATCACCAAACATTTATAATTGGCATATGAAGGATTAGTAAGATTCACCAAGGTTTCTACATTTTAAAATAAATTTCCATTATTAAAATCATCCCTGGGGAGAAGGTGCCAAGAGGAGGTCATGGGAAGAAAAGAGAGTAGGTGCTAAGAGACTGATCGCAAAGGAGTGGTCGTGTGTGGAGGAGGTTTGGGTTGCAAAGGAGAAGTGGTGGACTATCGTAGTAGTCATTAGGGCATGAGTCGCAAGGCACTGCAGCCACCAAGTAATGGGCCCCAGGGAACGACAACCACCAGGGCATAGGTCATAGGAAACATATCCACTAGGGAGCATCAAGGTTCTCCAAGGATGTAGATTTTTATCAAGCAAATATCTGGGGCAAAGGGAAGTCGTTGGGAAGCCACAGGGCACCATAGCATTGAGGGGAAACGTGGGTAGACCATAGAGGTTTCGGGTAGAGGTCTGAGCAGTAAGAAGTGGGAAATAGATTTTTGAGCAGGGATCCAAGCAGCCAAAAGAGGATATTGGATCATTTTTGGTTCTTGAATTACTAATAACAAATTATTCAGTTTATCATTTCTGAAGGCCAAGGTACACTTTTCAGCAGTTTGTATTTCCTAATAAAATGTTTATTTGGGGATGGCCGCAACCAATTTGAGGTTTGAGGATAGGATAGAGGGTGCATTGAACTGCATACCTTGTAAGACAAGGATCACATTGATTCTCATGGAGAATGGGTTGTGGTATTTTTCAAACACAATTGTGACCCCACTAATGGATCCAAAGGACTTGGCCACCCATGAGTAGAAGGACGTGAAAGCCAAGAGGATCATCTTAGATGTAGTGAAGAATCATTTAATTCGTCGCCTATATGAGAAGAAGTAAGCCAAGGATATGTGTGTAGCTTTGATGAAAATTCTCCAAATCATTCATGCAAAAAGGAAGATCATGTTGAGGGAAAATCCTAGAGATGCCAATATGACCAGGTCAGATACAGTTACCATTTATCTCACCAAGATCAATTAGGTTCGTGATCATTTGGAATCATTTGGGGAGGTCATGTTAGATGAATAACTAGTGAGGATGGTCCTGAATCGTTTCTGTAAGCCATGGTCCCCATTCATCAAGGGCATCGTGGAACATGAGACACTTCCCAAGTTTGAAAGGATATGGGATGATTTCATCCAGGAGGAATCACTACTAGGCCAACAAGTTGGTGATGATGAGAATATGAATCTTGCTAGTCAGGAAACGAATAGTAAGGGGAATATGGGTGGAGAGTCAACTCCACAGGTTGGAAATAAAATGGATTTGAACAAAGTGAAATTGTAACACCCCATATCTTGGCCTTTAGGGAGTTAGAACATTGATTGTTTACTCATGTTAGTAATTCAATCCTTAACATTTGTTTGGGCTCAGTTAGATTGGGATAGATATTTGAGATATGTACATCTTGACCTAATTATGGGTTGCATGATATTACTTTCATTGTTGTATATTCATGATGATGATAACTCTTTGGTTGTGAAATTCTTGGAAGATATAATTCTTGTGATAGTTTTCTTTGAGCATTTCTGCTTTGTTGTTCTTGGAGTCACGGACACGGAGGGCCATAGGCTCCTATTTGGCGGGGAGGATTTCGTTGTTTCACTCTAGGTAAGCGGGAAAATAATGCTTAGAAGCGCCCAGGACTACATTACAACCGATGAGCTTCGACAAGCCAAGGAGGAGGTATTTTTCGGTGGTATTTGGTTATTGATATTTTGTATATACTATTGTTTTAAGTTCTAAATCATAGAGTTAACATATTAGTTATTTCATCATGTTATCTAGATTTATCATTGAGCAAATGTAGAAGAATTTTGTAAATGAAATTCAATGAAATTAGGCTAAAACAAAGTTGTTATTGTGTATGTATTTAATGAAAGATTAACTGGAAGGGTGTTACATTTGGTATCAGAGCTTTGGTTCCAAAACTGGGAGCTTTGGTTCTAAAACTGGGCCAAGGGAATAATGATTACATTGTGTTTTTCTAAATGAAAACAAACTATAAAATGATAAATTTCAGATTTATGAATTGCAGCCACAAAAATGTGAGAGACAAATGAAGATCTGAAAATAAATTTATGGTATGTGAACACAAAATACATAAAAAAAAATGCTAAATTTTAGACTTATGAATTATATCCAAATGAATAAATGAAGTGTTCATACAGTTTCTTTTCCATTCATTTGAATGACATTGGCCATATCATGCCGACCAAATAAAGCCAGGTAAAGAAATATCCGATCTAAGCATTTACCCAAAAGAGAGTGTGCCCTTTGACAAATCAAATCTCTCGGTGAGTGTATAGAATGCATGATAGTCCTCTTGTCAATATGCGAGTCGCGGCTCATCTCAGCAATGTGTGTCCTGCCTGGTCTCTGGCTTCATTTGTTTATCAAGGAAGCCCTCGGGGGTAGAAATATTGAAGGTAATGATTCCCCGTCTCTTTAGTCACTGTCTTTAGAAGAATGAAAATCCTCTTACGGGGATTTCTCTGAATCTCTAATGCAAGGCCCCGCCTATTCTGAACTTAGCATAAACACGAGAGAGGCATGCGGGTCAAATGTATGGATAGGTCTGACACCTGCGTGCCTTCTCCCATAATTTACATAATAAACAAAGCTATTAACAAAACTCTCGCCATTTGTTCTCATTACACTTATTGCAATACTTTATCTTCACTGAAATATCATTCACAAACACATCCTTTGTACGCGGTAATCGTGGATGTGGAGTCTGAACACCTATTGACTCAGGTGTCAAACTGGCAACATAATAACCTTATTCAAGCTCAACAGGGTGAGGGATTATTCCAGGATCTCTTCCAGATGTGAGAAGAAGAAGAGTGAATAACATATATTGTGAAGACCACTGTAATGACCATTATGGATACTCCAACATGATGTGAAAACTTGTCCAAAAGTTTTCTTGCAACAAATACACAGAATATTGTTGTTGGAGCAAGGATGAGAACAAACATCAAAACCAGCGACCTCACATCTGACCCAAAAATAAACCACCCAGCAAAGAAAAATTTATTGCTTCCTTTCCAAGCTTGATATACTCTTTTCTCGCTCGTAGTTTGGTCCATATTAAACCCCCGGATGTTTGGAATCTGAGGAGGTGGAGCTACATACATCTCTTCTAAAGCGTGTTCTTTTACCCCGCGTTAATATTTCTTTATGATAGAGATTCTACAAGACTACCCTGGACTTTGTTTCAGAAATGTTCTCTTTACGGGGTCAAACTCTAAATCATTGGCCACCCAAAGACTCGAACCGGCGGCCTCTTGTTAAAAACAATCCCCGGAGAATGAAAATCAAAGTGGCCAAAATCGTTGCATATTTATCTCAAAACCCTTAATCGTTGGTCGTCCAAAGACTAGAACCAGCGACCTCCTTTAAAAAAAAAAAACCATCCCTAGAAGCATGAAAATGGCAATAGAGCATCATCGATGAGAGAATAATTTAGATGGGAAAAAAGAATAGGAGATGTAGCTTCAAGATTTAGGCAAGGGGAATGTCTCAGCTTCAACCTTCGCCACCATATCACTCTCATTGAGCTTTCCAAGAGCAATACTTTGTGATTCAGTTACAACAAGATTTCTTGCCATGTCTCTCTTCTAGTGTTGAAGTTCCATGTTAGAGCGGCGCAGTTTCATAACTTCAATTTCTAATACTTTTGATCTTTTTTTTTTGTATTTATGATACATTGTTGGATGCGTGGGTTCGCCGCGTCTAGGATTTCCATCTCCGAATCTGTAAGCGGTGATAGATGATTCGGCCAAGTGGCCATGGCTATTTGGATGTCTGCATAAGTGACATAGAAGGGTAGGACCTATAGATCCCTCTCCCCATTAGTAATTCGATCCCGACTTAAATAATAATAGGGCACCAAGAAAGTTCCCCGACCTCTCAATATGCAACTTTAGGGTTTCAATTCTCATCCAGCAAAATATTGTTGGATTTTATGTTATAGTGTATGATTGGCGGTCTGCAAGCATGGTGAAGATGTGCAAGCCCCATTGCACTCCCCGAATCTATATTAAACCAATTTGACCAACTTCACGATGGATTTGTTTGGGATATTTCATGAAATAAACTATACAAACTTCCACTTTGAATGTAGTCATCTATGATAAGTTGTAATTGTGGCGTTCAGTAGATTCAGATGTTTGATTCTGCGCAAAAGTTGTATCTCCTTATCAAATTCTTCCTGTGATTTAACCAAACTGGAAACCATCAATGTCTTTATAGCAACTATCCTCCCATCCCCTAGGACTACTTTGTACACAGTCCCAAAACCTCTCCTTCCAACCTCACAATCTTTGTTAATCAATGCATGAGAATTAGTCATCCAATCCTCAGATGCATGATCCGAGTTGGGTGTAAACATAACCAGTTTTCCTAGACTCATATCAGTGGACGAGACTGTGAAAAGCTATCAAGCAGAAGATTCATCGATCTTGAGTTGGACTGTGCTCTTATATTCAGGATGGTCACTGCAACCACACCAAATGCAACCACAGTCACTGCAGATATTGCAATTATTGCAGAAACACTAAGAACAATTTTGTTGCATCTAGATTTAATCACTTGAATTCAATCTCTGGTTGGACTTCCACTTGAATTTGGATTTACAACTATTGGCTTAGGCATAACCATGGGACACGAAACATTCACT
>ML795772.1:0-39418 GCA_009831015.1 Picea engelmannii
GTTAACTAAAGATTCAACCAACTTTTTAGTTAAGGGGGAAAAGTAATAATCATAATAAGGGTTATAAATAAATAATAACTAGTAGGTGGGACCCCTTGTGACTCCCTTTAGCTCATAACAATCATAACATAACTAGTTAGTTACGAAAAACACACCTCCTTGTGGATCCCATCATTATATTCACATTTGAAAATTTAGCTCATGATATTTGAAACTATTCAAAAAAAAAAAAGAGTTACTCATATATTCAAAAATAAACATGTTGTCCAAAAATTCTTGAAGTCAACTGTCATCAACAATAGATAAAATAAAAACTCAAAAACCATATTTCCCACTCTGAGATGCAATATTTCCTTGATTGTTGTTGTCACCCTTTTATTTTCATGAATTTTCCTTTGGCTGCGCTGAGCCTTTAGGCTTAATCGTGTTGATCATGTGGGAAAAATTGTCCCTCAAATGAATCCGGGAAGACACAGATTTGTCAGAGCCATTGGAGGGTGAGGAAGGGGAAACGATAGATTTTCCTTTGTCAAGGGCATGGTGGGACTCGGTTTTCAACCTTTTGATAGCATGAGAGGACTGCACTGGTGAGTGGGGGGCATATTGGATAATGGGGTTAATGGGTGGAGGAGTAGGTATGGATAAATTAGGCTAGCCACAATGTTGGGAGACTGTTGGGTGGAAAATCTCTTGCCATCCATCATTTTCAGGAACCTCGGGTTGCAATGAGATGTGAGTATGCACATGGATACCAGGGCTTGCAAGACTTGGAAAGGAGGCCTTTCAGGCCTGGGTTGGACCACTCCTTTCCCAATCCAATTGAAAAATCCGACCTGAAACAACTATCCAAGCTCTTGTGAGTCAACATCAAAATGTATGGAGAACCTTGGCCTTCTTGGGACTTTGTTCCAATTACCTCTCCCTCCGTTTTCTTGGCCATGGATACCTTGAATGAAAAAACTCATTCTTTCATGCATGATTGATTAGAAAATAGTCTTTTAAATAAACATACATGAAAAC
The DNA here is from genome assembly GCA_009831015.1 of Picea engelmannii. Classification (NCBI taxonomy): domain Eukaryota; kingdom Viridiplantae; phylum Streptophyta; class Pinopsida; order Pinales; family Pinaceae; genus Picea; species Picea engelmannii. Next base: position 1,021 of record ML795772.1, read on the forward strand.
TATTAAAAATATGAAACATATTTGGCTCAATAATGTATTAGACTCATGCAATCCAATCCATACAAATTGTTTTACTGTTTATCAATGAGCAGGGGGTGAATAAAGGGTCCTGGGATATGTGAGGGGTTTGTATTGAGTGAAACATGATATCATGAAGGGGGAAAAAATATGATTACTGCTCAAAGACAACAAAAATCAACTGCAAACCAAAGAAAACATCATTGTAGTTCAACCAAGACACTACTACTGCCAACTGCTTCAACACATAATGTTTCTTGACTGTAATCAATTTTAGAACAGGGAGTGAAAAACGAATGTGGGAAGGCGATGGGGTTGTAACTAGCGAAAAGTGAAATAATGGTGGGGGAAAGAGAGTGGGTATTGTTCATAAACTTAATCAAGTAATCCATATATTCATTCTGTCAAAAGGAGATGCACCAACCAAATGATCATTGTGACCCAATAACAATTACTATTTATTAACTAGTTCACTGTTCATAGTCAAATATCTAACACGGTGCCATCAACAAGAAAGTATGCATTCCACAACAATCTGTAAGGGAGTTTTGTTCCTTTTATTTATAACAATTCTCAAATGTATAATAGTAACCATTTCTGCTTTGTTAATCATCAAAATAAACCACTGCCCACACATTGCTTCAATCATCAAATACACTCAAAAGTTGTGTTTCAAAATTGCAATGAAGTTATACTCCTGCTAAAATTGGGCCTGTCATTTAAAATGCATGATATTCGTTAAACATACATAGTGGGTAGCCAACCCAAAAATCCAGATTTAAATTGAAAAAACCCTGACTCGTTATTTAAACAGACAAATAACAACCACGATTACAACACAACCAGGTAGAAACAACATGCATGACTTCATAATATAAATAATCAAATTGAAACAAAGTCATGCTTAAAACTCTGTGAATATCTCTGAGTGCGCAACCCAAAGTTATCCATATCATACACAGTGGGAAACCATACCTCAAAAACCATGATGCAACATTCCCATTTGACAATTCTAAACACACAGTCACAATATCATTTACTCAACCAATCGTGTCGAGCTATCAATTTAGTACAATATTTCTCAAATTAATCCAACTGCAATAAAAAACATACTATGTAAAACTCGTGCTCATCCTTGATGACGCAATAAAATAACCATAACACAAATAGTGGATGGAATTTCCATAGTCATCCCGGTTTCCATAACCATTTGGCCCAAAAACACCTCATAGTTACAGTGACCATTTATGCGTGGTGTAGGAACACCACACATACAAATGCATTATGCGCGTACACTATTAAACAATTGTAACCAATGCCAAGTTTAATATCCCAATAATCTTCAATGCAAAAGACAATGATTGTGTATCAACCCCAATCTTCAATAAACCAATTCAATGTTGAGCCTATACTTGGATTGTCGTAACAATCAACAACCAACCTAACATGATGTGAAAACCGCACATACCCATGCATCGACATGAAGCGAGGCTGTGAATTTCTCAACTAAAACAATACTGGGCTATCAAACACAAGGAGAGATACTGCGTATTTTGAACTGCCCAATTAACAATGCAGGGTTTATTCATTGTAATAACACAAGCAATGACTAGATAACAAAACCAACACGATTGTCACATGACCAACTGGGTGAGCATGTAATCATTTTTTGTCGACAATACACAACCATCCAACAATAACCAATAGTAAACCCAACATGCCACACCGGTCTTCTCTATCAACCCTCAAACCTATAGAGTTAAGGGTTTGCTCTATGGCCAACATAGAGAGACCAGGGCCAAATCTTCTCTATGGTGAAAACCTCTGAGACCAACGGTGTATACATAGAGAACACCACAACTTATTCCGTGGATAGGGTGACAAAAACCTATGACAGAAGAGGCTATAACTGAGGAGTGAGGCTCTAATTTGGCCTGGTAATAATACTTAACACACAGAGTATAACCCTTGTGGCTCTCGAGTTAAACAACCACAACTCTGAGGTGAAGACAGGGCTGAGAAAGAAAAAAATAACCCACTACGAGACTTTTAGTGGTGAAAACAAACCAATTCCCATGTGGACAATGCGTGGTGACACAGGCGCTTCCAACCATTAAACCCCATAAACTCCAAAGAGTGGATACAGTGATACGAATGCATGAAGACAACCAACCACCCAAGACCAATCAAAGACCCTCCAACTAAACCAACAAGGATAACAGAGAGCCCTTATGGCTGCTAATACCCAGGATGACCAATAACACTATGACTTCAACATTATTGCAGAGAAAAACATCAAAGCTTCATTCCAAAAACACAATTTTACACAGTTGCAATACTTAAAGAAAGAACAAATCAATACATCTGAGCCAATATCCATTTCATAACCAGAGCAGACTCATGAATGGCCAAAAAACTACATACCTATAATCAAACACCTTAAAACGTGAGTTGGTCGAGCGGTTCCTCTCTGCTAAGAAATCAGAGCATAACCACAACAACAAGGTTGAACAATAGCCCGATTAGGGTGGCAGCCAATGGAAGGAGCAAGGGTGACGTGTAGTAAATGCACGTCACCTTCACCCACAATTAATTAACTCCTTAGTACATGCCAACAAGATTTTCATTAACACCATTAATCAGACCATGTATCGTAACCATCACCCATTAAAACCAATAGCGCAGCCCATACAAAACTTTATGCCATAACATAATCACCATTACATATGACTTAATCTATCATCTTGTCAAATGCACCACCCACATCCTATCCTTCCAAAACATCCATATATATATTAACCATATAACTCAATCTAATTGCATAACCATTAGCATGTTATGTCAAGTTATGACCATTAAACTTCAATGTATGTAGAGTAGCATATATCATAATTTAAATTTTTCCCTTTGCTTTTGTAACATTTCTTTTCATTTCTTTCCCATTGCTCGTATATGTCATTTATAACATGTTTATTGTGTAGGTATCTTACTAATAGATCCAATAATAGATAACAGTGATAACAAGGATAACATAGGTTGTTGTGAAATAAAACTTGAACCTAGAGGAGCAGAAAAACCACAAAACATGCCTTATCCATCGCCAATAAAACAAGATTATTTCACCATGTAAGTAGTGTCGAACAATAGCACAACATCAAATAAGCACCAGACCTGATCTTCAATCTACAAGGGGGTCCCAACTACTAGTATTATTTAGCTTTAATAATAATAGGCTTTAGTAACACTTTGCGAGCAAAACTCTGTTGTGATTTTAATCATCAACACATGTCACCAACCATTGTGAGTGATGATGGGGGAATTCATACGATTGAGAATCCTCAACATATAGGACATAAGCCAAGGTTCATTTATAGGCTTTGCAAAGGAGGTCATTTAACACGCTTGTGTCCTACTACTATTGTAGTAGAAGAAGTTTAGTCCTTGTCTGATAACCCTTCGGGTTCAGAGTCGTCTTTGGTTTCCCAACATTCTATTTCTCCTTTGATTGACATAGAAACCATGCCAATGCAATCGTTACCCAACACCACTCCTTTTTTGAGGAGTGAGGCATATTTTGACCATGTCATTAACATTTCTAGTCATTTACCTTCTGAACAAGAGAGAGTTTTACTCTCCCTCCAAGTCTTAGGGAGGTTCCCTTTGACTGGTATATTCTTGTGGGGTATCAAATTCCTTCTTCTATTCCCTTTCAAATAAGAGGCATTCTCCAATATATCATTGAGAACATAACCTCCACGAGCATTTTATCCCCCTCCACCTGGAAAGATCTAGGTTTTCCCAAGCTTGTGTTAGTTGTTCGTAAGTTTTTGAACTTTCACAAAAGTCTTACACAGGATCAATGCCCCCCCCCATGACATCCCGCTTATAAAACTACCAACGAGTCTAGTTTAAGTTATTTTCCGTCTCTCTCAAAAAGTGAAAATATTGTTGAGTGAACTTGTCTCTTTCACACTCATAAATTGGATTTGAAAAGATGTTTATTTGGTGTAATTTTACCCATTTTTTAAACCAAGTAGACTAATATCACGAAAAAGGAAATTCTTGTTGATTAATTGGGTTGGTTTTCATTGATGTCAACCCTTGAAGAAAGTCTGGTAGCGAATTTCGGTAGCACAAAGGTTTGGGTAATGGACCCAAGTTTGTTTGATGTATAATGGCATGTGTTTTGATATATTTTTAGGTAAGACTATTCTAGATGGATAGTACATGTCATTCCATTTCCAGTGGTATGTGGAATGTCACATAACTCCTCATGGTTTGAGAGTTATGGCCTTACGAAGTTGAAGGACCCTCATATGATTGGCTTGAAACCCCAAAAGGTCAAAGAAGTCAAAGTGCTTGCAAAGAAGAAATTATTTAAATAATGAAGCGAAGTGACAAAGTCAAAGAGGATTATTTAAATAATAAAGTGAAGTGAAAAAGTCAAAGAGGATTATTTAAATAATAAAGTGAAGTGACAAAATCAAAGAGGATTATTTAAATAATAAAGTGAAGTGACAAAGTCAAGGAGGATTATTTAAATAATAAAGTAAATGGAGAAATTTCTAATTATAGAAAGTGGTTATAAGAAGGATAACCCTAAAATGAGAAAAATGGGTTAAGTGGTTATTGGATACATGGACAAGTGGCAAATTGGGCAAAGTTGGACATAGGTGACTATGTGGACAAAGTGGCCTAGAAGATGATTCTAAAGAAGCTACTTGGAGAGTATAAATAAGAGGCAAGGCTCTCTCATTTGAATCACACTTGAGAATATTGAATATCTATATGTGACTGAGGTAACCAAAGGATATCTAAGCATAATTTCAAAGGGAAGGTGAAGTAAAGAAGGCCAAAATTCAAGGGAGGATAAATTATTTTGATGATGCTTTCTAAGGTATGTTATTTATAGGTCATCTCACCATTTTCACAATAACATTTTTTCTAGAATGATTTAGACCGTGAAATTGGGATGCAATTGAGAAAACATATCCAAGTAGTTGTGGTACAAATTTTAGCTTGTGGTTCGTTGTATTTTTGGAGTTAAACTTCGTGGAAAATAGGGTTTGTGGCTAGTCCTGAAACTAGTCTAAAACAGCTGTTTCGGGTAAAAACGTCATAAATTCTCCATAATAGATCCAAATTTAGTAAGAACAAATGTGTTGGTTATAGTACAGTCTGTAGTATTCTGTGTAAAATTTTCAGATCCATACAACAAACATTCTGTGCAGGGCACACTTTACAAGTTTTCTCTCTAGAATAAGCCAAAATTCAACAAGGTATATCATTTTTTCTATAACTCATTTTCTGAGAGGTTCCAAGTAGTGACACCTAGATGAATTGCATAAAGCACACTGAATAACATTGTGTACTATTTTCAGATCTTTATTCATTACAGGTACATAGTTATGATTATTTTAAGTTAGGGTTGTTAACTAATCCAAAACTAATCATGTGAGACTAAAGTAAAGTTTGATGAAAATGATAGAGTTTTGTTGTTAAAGTTAAGGAAGGTTTGCAGGTTGAGGTATAGGTTGGTGCATAGTTGATGCACTTGTTTATGATACAAGTTTATTACAGGTTGAGGTACAGGTTGATGCATGGTTGATACATGGTTTAGTTTATTGGTATAGGTTTACAACAGTATATCTCACAGTGTGACAATGGTTCCATCATTCTACTTATATGCCAAGGCGGTTGGACGGGGAAAGTATAGGTGGTTGTAGCCACCTTCTTTTTGTAGCCGGAGAACATAGGAGGTTGCAGCCTCCTTCTGGTTGTATCCCAAGAATTGAGGAGTTGGAGCTTCCCTCAGGTTGTAGCTTGAGAATCTAGGGGGTTGGAGCCTCCTTCCAGTTGCAGCTGGAAAAAAAAGGAAGTTGGTGCTTCCAATGAATTTAATTCTTCAAGACATATAAGAAAAAACATTCCATTTTTTTCTCCCTCTTTGGGTTTCCACGTAAAAACACTGGTGTACTGTGTACTGTGTATGATTGATCATTTGTTCATTGTTTATTTACTTTGCAAATATTGGATGATAATGCTACTTTGATATAAAACTTGCATTATATGGTTAAAAAGAATTAAATTTCTCTATTACTGATTCACCCCCCCGCTCAGTAATCCAACAATTGGTATTAGAGTAGGTCCCTTCAGAAATGAGTTTAACCACTGAAAGGTAGATCATGGAGAGCAAAAACATGTATAAAAATGGAATACCACCATTTGATGGACAAAAGTATGCCTTTTGGAGCACAAGGATGAAGAAATATATAGAGGGACAAGGATTTGAAATTTGGCAATCAATTGTAGATGGATACACTGCACCAACAGTTCCATCGACAAATGACAAAGCTATGAAACTCTGTCAAAATAATTCCAAAGCCACAAATGCACTTCTGAATGGTCTTGGAGAATTGATATTCACCAAAGTTACACAGTGTAAATACGATAAAGATATTTGGGACAAACTTTGAAATATTTATGAAGGAGATTCAAAATTCAAAGCAACAAAGCTTCAAACTTACAGAGGTTAGTTCGAACAACTAAAGTTGAAGGAAGATGAGAACATTGCAACTTACTTTTTACGAGTCGATGAAATAGTAAATGCAATCTTGGGATTGGGAGAAGAAATCAAAGAATCTGTAATTGTTCAAAAGGTACTAAGATCTCTTCCTATGAGATTTGACCCTAATATATCAACACTAGAAGAAAGAGCAGATCTAAACTCAATAAGCATGGACAAACTACATGGAATCTTCACAGCATATGAAATGAGAACTGAATAGGAAAATCCAGATACAAAATAAGCAGCCTTGAAAGCATCCAAAATGTTAAAGAAAAAGGGATAGAAAATAGAAAAATAACATAACAACAGTAGTGGCATCTCGGAAGATGATGAAGAAGTGGCCAACTTTGTCAGAAGATTGAACAAGGGAACCAATGACAAGTATAGAGTTAAGATTCCTTTGATTTGTTTTAATTGTGATGGTATTGGTCATTTTTCTAACAAATGTCCTCATAAGAAAAAGAGAAATGATGAAGGTTACTCAAATAGAAAAAAAACATATAAAGGAAAAAGAACCACAAAGAAAGTTTTCAAGAAAATATTATGCACCAAAAAAGACATATGTTGGCCCTTGACCAAGTTTTGGGAGATTCTTGGTCATATTGACCTATTTTGGTACTTCGATAGCATGTCTAAGGAGGAACGCAAGACGAAGCGGAGATCACGGGATCTCGACCCACTTTTGGATCCTTTTTGGGTTTTTGGGAATATGTAACGGGAATGGGATGTTGGCCCATGGTTTTACCCATGTTTAGGCCTATTTTGTAATATATAAATAGATGCCTAGGCTATACAGAAAGAGGAGAGAATTTGAATAGTGCATCTATGTGATGTGAATGCATGCTAAGTGAAAGTAGAGTCTATAAGCGTTTTATGCATGACTGTAAGAGACTTGCAGAGCTAAGTGCAAGTGGTTGTAACAGATTTTGAAAGGCTGAGTGTTGTAACGCATGGAAGAAGGACCTATCAAGCTGCGTAGATCTTATGTCCTGTGGAGAGTAGGGTTTTGATGGCTCTGTGCTTGTAACCGATTGACTGAATACAATAAAGAAGAAGATTTTGTGGGCGTAGCCCCAGGGTGGGATTGAACCACGTAAACATTGTGTTGTCTTGCTTTGTGCTTGTCTTAATATGTTTATGTCTTCTTTTCTAAGTGCTTTGAGATGATTAGATAGATCTGCTTATGATTAATGCTAATGATGTATAAGAATGTTAGAACTGATCCATATGAATGTGTTGAGTGCTTGATCTACTAGATATGACCTATCTATTGATGCTAAGTGCTTAAGCATGTTATATCAGTGTGAATGCTGCGAAGCCTTGTTTTATCAGTGAAGTGATTATTGATTGTATATTAAGGAACTGACGGTGCTAAGTGATTTATTAAGTAGTACAATCACAGATATGTGTCCCAACTAAGGTTGCAGACACCTGAGTCTTTCGACCACCCCTGCCTCTACCTTGGGAGAGACTTCATCTGCTTCGTAGGTGTTTCTGAAAGGGTCAGTAGTTAGGGCTTTGTTGGTGCACTATTGTAGCGTTGAACCCTGGGTCTGCCCCTGTGCCAACAAATGGTTCCATTGTTGGGACATGAAACTGTGATTGTTGGGAACTAAGGAAGAAGAAGCTTGTGCAAATATTCGATCTAGGATTGTGAAATCTTTTTGCATAGATCTATTCCCTAGTGCACAGTGTCCTACTCGATTTATAAATCTTTGTGCTAAAGAAAGAAGTCTGATCTGAAGAAAAGAGGTAAGATCCAGAAGCTTTGTGCCCTAAGAAAGGTAAAAGTGGGAATTCTTGATTAAAAAGAGGTAAGATTTGCAAGCCATGTACTTTGATAAAGGTAAGAATAGTGAAAAGTTTTAGATCTGGAAGCTTTGTGCTCTGTAGAAGTAAGATAAGTGGAAATTTTTGTTTGTAGGGTATGGATCTAGGTATGTTTAATAGAGTCTGTCCTAGTTTTAAAACTAGGGTATTAATAGATGAAAGAAGATTTGATAAGAATAGTGAAAGATATGTTATACCTATGCATAGAAAGAATGTTTGGACTAATGAATGGATGCAGGATCCCAGAAATAATTTATTGCAGGTTAGCTCCTATGATCCTAGTAAGTAGTATAGGAGAAGTTGGGGATCATTTAAAAGAAAGAGAGGATTAACCCTATGTTACAGCTGCAAAAAATTGGGACATATTGCTAAGGCATGCCCTAGGAGAAGACCTGGTTGTCCTTGTTGCAAAGCTATGAACCATGAAGTGTTGGATTTCCCTAGAATGGTTGATAAGGTTGAAAGTATGAATATAAGACAAGAAAAACCTAAGGCAGATCCAGAAACTGAGGCTATAACAGATCCCTGGAAAGAATCAGAGAAGGCATTGTTACAGATGAAAGAAACCTTTAATGACCACTGACATGTTAGATTATCAGAGATCTTTAAAGACAAGGAATGCCTTGAATCAAGAATAGGAGAATTCGACATTGACTGTGTTCTAGATGAGGAAACACAGGTGAATATCATGACATAGATAACTTGGGAAGCTATAGGAAGGCCTTCTATGATTCCTTCATTACAAGGAATAAGGTTATTCAGAGGAAAACTGGTAAACATATGTGGAAAGATCACTCAAATATCTATGAATACCAATGGAACTTCGACATAAGAAGATTTTGAGATTATTCAATTTATTGAGGACCATGCCCTGTATACCATAAAACCTTGGATTGAAAGAGATCAAGCCAGAAGGAAAAAAGAAGAAGAAGTTTTAGAGCAGAAGAAACAAGAATTAAAATATTTCATGACTAGGAGGATTGCATGCTTGATTGAAGAACACGAGAACATATCAAAGCTATTTAACACTAGAAACCTAGATGTCAAATCTACAAGAACATTAGAAGACTCACAAGATACTGAAGTTCCTATCTCGGATAAAGAAGAAGTATTATCCCGGAACCCTGGCAAAGAATCTCAACAACGGGAAGTGACTAAGACCACAAAAGATAAGAATCAGAATGGAAAATGACCTATTGAGACAAAGCTCACTGGGAGGAAGGATAGAAAGATAAGTAAGAAGAGAGCTAAGTTTGAAAAGTTACAAAAGGTTCTAGAGGGAACTTCGCAGAAAGAAAAATTGTAGAATGGGAGCTTTATCGGGATATCAAAACAACAACATATGGCACTTCACCATGGTGAGGCAATATAGCCGTTGGGAATGATATATTCATTCGACTGTCACTCCGAATGGGTCAAAAAACATTTATATCTTGACACCAAACTGTTGGACCACGCCATAATGGAAAGAACAAGAGTTAATGAGGCTTCATACTCGTTACAAGCAAACCGTTGTCGAGTTACCTATTTATCCCATTGCGCCATGCATGGAGAACACTTTTGCTAAACCAACAATTTGAGCCCGCAGACCAAGTGAATTGTATCTAATGATCATTTCCCTCTTGTTTTTTATTCTAGTGCAGTATCTGAGTTAATTTTGGACCCGATATTATTAATTTCGAGCACGTATGTCTGACGAGCTCACCACAGTTGAAGAATCAGTAACATAAGTACTCCTCGACTTGATGACTGAAAGAGTATTGTCAAAGAGAGGATTGTCTACCGGTACACAAGAAACATCGACGAGAGGATTTCCGGCCTCTCCGTCCATTACTCTATTCGGGCCATCACGGCCCGCAGACGAAAAGTGAACTAAACACATAGACGATCTCGTGAATTCTAAGTTTATTCTGAGCATTTTACCCTCCTATCTACCACCTCTAAGCGGTGCAATAAATCAAGACAGTGTGCTGAGAGACTTTGAATACAAATTCACTGTGTACCTCCCAAAGGGGATACGTGCAGTTCACGCAGATCAATAAAAGATAGTAGTGTTGAAGTTTAGTGACTTCAACCTCGGGGATAGGAAGGTCTAAAACATGCTCACCCCACATATGTACCTGACCAAGACAAAATAAAATAATTCAAAGATAATTACTTAGTCATGGACCCATAACCTCGTGCAGTCCACACTACTCAATGTCATGAAGATTTCTCATTTCGGAAGACACCAAGAAGTGAATGCATGCGTCAAGATGTTGTTGTCCTGTTACCATTGAGTATACTTGTGGGTAAACCGTTGTATCACAGTGGATCCGACATTAATCAATCGGATCACAGGGATGAGTATGCAAGCCCCTGACCCACAGGATTTTTATCTTGAAAAACCCATGGATCATGCTTTAGCTCAACGGAGAAAAGACACCTACAACGATGTCGAGAAAGGCACGCAAGGCTACAAGGTAGCTTCTATCCAAAGCGGCGCAGTGTGCCTAGCCTGTCAATTGATCGTGAGAAAGTTGGTCTGCAAGAACTAACCAACCCAAGTTACTATATTTGTATTTGACCTCGAAGGGAAGTGTGCAGAGGGCCTACAAATGAATTGGGTGAAGTACCTCATGAACTAGTTAGAACTGGACTGCAGGGAAGCGCAAGATCAAGGATATGAATTCCACTTCAGCTGGCTTCTAATACTGATTTCTTTCATCATATGGGAGATGTCGGAAGGTGAGACCTTCTTGGACATTGATCCCTTTGAATCTCTAGCCGCGAAGTTCAATACACTGTGGTATTCCAGTGACATGAACAAGCAAGGGCAACAAAGTTACAAATCAGATTTGAATGATGAAAATGATGAGGGATTTTGGTTGCGGTACATGTTGGGTACATGGTTGATACAAGTAGTTGATGGGTTGGCACATTGATGAGGTGTATAGTTGATGATTTTGGTACATCTTGATGAGTCATAGTTGATGAGTAGTTGATACATGATTGGTACATACTTGGTACATGGTTGGAGAAAATTGTTAGTAGTATTGTTGAAACATGTTTTATGGATGATATAACACTTGCATTTTATGGTGAAAAATGATTAAATTTCTCTATTACTGATTCACCCCCCCTCTCAGTAATCCTACAATTGGTATCAAAGTCGGTTCCTTCAGGAAACAGTTTAACCACTAGAAGGAGATCATGGATTATTCTGAGAATGGAGTACCAATGTTTAATGGTCAGAATGGTTTTAAGTATGAGATGTGGAGAAGAAGGAAGAAAGTATTTTTATAGGCACAAGGACATTATAATAATAATAATAATCTATTTTTAAGGTCATGGTAAATCCAGACACCAAATTGGTGTATGAGACCTCCTCCGCCCAATGATTTTACTGGTAAAGTCTACAGAGGTATACATACCCTACCCCCCTTTGGATTTGAACTTGTGACCTCTTAGGAGGAAACACATGTTCTTAACCATTAGGCCCACTCAGGATGTATATTTGGCTATTAGTTGTTAAAGGATATGATATTTCAAAAAGGCCAAAGACTGCAACCAAGAAGGAATTGAAGAAAAATAACAAAATAGCAATGGATTTCATCTGGGAAGGATTACCTAATCCGGTAAGAGAAAAGGTTGGTAAATGTTCACCAGCCAAAGAACTTTGGGATAAGTTACATGGCATATATTCTTCACCCATAGCATATTCAAACAATTCTAAAGAAGATGCAGATACAAATAAAGAAGAATTATGTTCACCATGTCAAACAGATTCAGAAGATGAAGAGTACATAATCACCATAGGTATGTTGTTTTTCTTGAATTGTGAAAAATGTGGACATCTTTAAATAGAATTCCATGAAGGAAATGAGACAGAAAAACTAATTGAAAAGGAAGAAAATTATGAAGCAAAATTGATTAGTGCTTTAGATGAACTAAGAGATGAAAACAAGTCACTCAAGAAATAATTGATGAAACAAAAGGAAAGTGTTCACATTTTTTAAGAATCCCAGCAGGTCATCGAAAACTTAAGAACTCAACTAGAAGAAGCTAGAAAGATCGAAGAAAATATTGAATATCAAAAGCAGTATTTGGAAGACAACATAGAAGCACAGAAGGAAGAAGCATAAATGAGAGAGAAGATATTGACATATCATCTTAAGGAAAGAACTAACAATCTAAACCATCTTGAGGCGGAGTTTGGTCAAGAAGATAAAGGACTTGAATAATAAATAATCACATTAAAAATTAAACTTGAAGAAGCGAAAAGAACAGAAGAAGTCATGAAATATCAGAAGAAGAAGTTGTCAGATTGAGAAGAAAGAAGAAGAGGTCGAGAAGCTTGAAGAAGAAGTTGTCAGATTGGTAAGTAAATTCATCAAGCTCAAAAAGAACGTTGAAGAGACAGAAACATCCACATCAGTTATAGAGAATGAAGAGAAGCACTATAGGTTTCTAGAAATGAAGAATGAAGAAAATAGGAAGAGTTATGAAGAAGTACGCAAAGGAAGGAATCATGGTCAACCAGAATATAAGAAAACTATTGAAGATACATCTTCAAGAAGACCATCCAAGTTCAAGCCACAAAGAAGCTTCAATCATGATCATGATCAGTCAAGGAAAACATTTAGAAGGACTATGCCACAAAGAAGATCATTCACTCCTAGGTATGCAAACTTATTTTATGGTCATTGTTTTTATTGTACTAATTTTGGACATAAGGTTGCATATTGCAGGGATTATAAAAGAAATTTTCAAGCAAGAAATGCCTATGTGGCCCCACGTAACATTGAATGTTACAAATTTCATAACTATGGACTGATGGGTGTTCTATATGGACTAAAAACACACTAAAAACCCTCAATTAAATTGTCAACCCGGGGTAAGTAAACTTAAAGCTGTAGAAAAATATATGCCAATGTAGAAGGGTTGGTAGTAGTATAGTCTAACTAAGGAAGTGGCTATCTAAGGGATAATCTACTCAAGAAAAGACTATTAATGATCAAACTCTAATAAGAAACTCAAACTATGTACCCTAAGCAACCTTTGAACGAAGGATCGATGGATAGTTCTAAGAAAGAAAATGAAAACCCTACTTAAAGAAAACTAGTTCAATCATAACAATAAGAAAAAACAAGCTATGTACCTAATAAGCAATAATTATTGATTAAGGTTGGTTGTCATTGATGTCAACCCTTGAAGAAATCCCCACAACACAAAGGTTTGGGTAATGGAACCAATATTTTTTTATGTAAAGATGACTCATTATTGTCTTGTCATGGTTGATAAGAAGTAAATATGGATGAACTCCAAAGTGGTCCCCGTATGGTGAAACCCCTCACGGGAAGACGCTTTGCAGAGTAAGAGAACCCATGCTTAATTGTGGAATAATTATATGAAGAATAATGAATTTGTCAGGTAAAATATCATAGATGGATAGTTCTTGTCATTCCATTTCCGTTGGTATGTGGAATGTCACATAACTCCTCACGGTTAGAGAGTTATGGCCATGAGAAGTTGGAGACCCTGGGTTTAGGTAATGGACCTATTATCACTCCAAGAAACTCCTTAGGGTTGTAGGCTAAGGATGCTTGGTAACTTAGAAATAATGGTTTTTATGTGTTTGGGACAATGGGGTCTTTAATGATTTGTATAAGAACAACTCATAACACATCTAAAGATACAGTTCTTTCAGTAAACAATAATTAGATCAAATAATTGAAAGAGAGGATGGAGAACACTATTCTTGATTTGCCAATACAAGTGAAAGTAGGGCTTAATACAAGACAACAAAGAATCCTTTAATTTCAAGCCTATGAGCTCAATAAAGAGGTAACAGTCTTTATGAACTAAAATAAACTGAAACAAAGTACAGAAAATGAGAAATGGACAATTCTGATACTGAAAACGAAAGGAAACTGAACTTTATTTCTGCAAAAAGAGTCTATACATTGGCATAAAATATCTCCCAGTTTGAACCCTTATCTCATATCAAAATTAGGCATTTATAGCCTCTTACAATTGGTTTTACAGATCCTAAAAACATGGATCTGTATTTAATAAAATCAATTCAAATCAAACTAAACAACTTGAAGATAAAGACTTAACAACTAAACTTAGCACTTGGATTGTCTTCATTCTCAAAATTCGCCATCTGCATCCTTCGGCTCATGGAATCTTTGATGTGATGCAATGTGGCAAAACACCTGTCTTGACAGTTGGATTTCTTCAATGTTCATGGTCGATATTTGAGAAAGTTTGTTTTACATGTGGCTTCCAAAATTCCCTCAAATATCTGATGTTGAATCCTTTGTAAGCAATTTTCATTCCCTTGATACTCTGGAACTCCTTCATAACCTGTGAGAAATGACATGTTCTGTCTTTGGCCTCAAAAAATGCTTTTCCAGCTTTCAACAGCTAACTCGTTTAATATTTCGTTGGTTAGCTGGTGAAAGCACTGCCTTTCACCAGCTAACGGGTCATAAAATATCGCTTTGCACTGGAAAAATCCCTGACTGTGCCCAAAACGAGTTTTCACCTTCAAAATTTTGATTCCATCAAAACTCAGTGTGTCTCTGATTTCTCACCTTTCATATTAACAGTGACTTGAGCAAGTACCTTCAGATCTGGATGGGATTTTTGCCTTTGTTTTTGTTTCAATCTTCTTATCTGCCTTTTAAGGCGTTTGGAAAGCCACCATAGACTATTGTACTCTTTGGTGAGTTTATGCTTTCTTTTCTTCTCTTTAACACTTTCCCGAGCCAGTCTCTCAAACACAACATTGGTTTTTGCAAAGTTATCAGACAACTTCTTATACCTTTCTTTGATTACCCGTTCCAAAACCTCTTGCTGAGCGATGACCTCTTTCAGATGCTTGATTTTCTGAGATTTCTTTGACTTAGAACTTCTTGATGTTTCTCCTTCCTCTGTATGAGTGAAAGTCTCATAGTTTTGTGCAAACTCAGTTGTCTGCTCAGGACTCTTAGTGACAGGGCATTGATCTTGTTGCTCTGATTATGAGTCTATATAGGGCAAGTTTAATATATTGGTTCTCTTCTCTGTAGCCTGCTCTGTGGGTTGTTCTATAGTGGTCTCAAAGCTTAACCTTTTCTTCGACCTGTGAGGCTTGACTCCAGAGATTCTGTCTTCCGGAGGTCCTGGCAGGGTCCTCCTCTTCCTTGAACTACTTTGAGGAGTCAACTGTTTCTTTGAACCTTTCCCCTGTTCATTTGCAGGCTGAGTTTGTGTTTCAAAACCCTCCCAAAATAAGAAATGATGCTAGCTCCTTCCCTGCTATTTTAATTCCTCCAGAATGATCAATTTAATGAGGTCGAAGTGGCACAGTGTATTCTTCATGCTTAGGGGTTGAGCCCTGATTTTCTTGCAGACCTTAGTTAAACTCTTATGTAAGAAAAAGGGAAAATTGAGGAGAGTCTTGCCTGTGAAATGGTCCAACAATTTAAAATGATACATCATGAGTTTGTCATACCTGCCCTATGAGGTAATGTAGAGTTGGATTCCCTTAAACAGCTCCTTCCACTCCTCTTCTAGATAGGAAACCGACATTCCCTTCTTCCATGCGTTGTGCTTGAACTCTTCCTTTAAATAAGCTCTGAAAATCAAGTTTTTGGTGGCAGTGGTTTTGAACCAACTATGGCTCGATCTTGGTAGGCTAGTTGTTGCAGCAATGGCAGCTTCATCTACTATGATTTCCAAGGACCCAACACGAGCTTTATTCCCATCAAAAATTTTGGCAAACGCTTCTGCTGTCGACTGGTGGAAACCATTTTGCAACCTCTCAATGAATTCAATACACCCTGCGTTTGAAAAATGTTTTTGGACTTCAGGATGTGTCTGTAAAAAATATAGGTTGTCCAGCTCTTTTCTGAGGAGAGAACCACTGCGTCTCCTCGCCATTCTGTAGCTTGAAAACCCCAACAATCTTGTATATCAACCCCTGCAACTATTGTTCGAGCCAAGGTTTTGCGCTGTTGAAAGCACTCGGGAGTCAGCTCTGTTTTTTAACATTTGAAACTTTAACAAACCTTCGTGAACAGAGTGTGATATGGAAGCAATGATCTGATTTTTTGTTGTCAGCACGACAGTATAGCCTCTGTACCTGATTTGCTCGATTCAAAATTACCATTTCCAGCCCATGAGTGTGCAGCATGTGTCACTGAACAAGATCTGCATCGTAATCCTATTTTGATGTGCACAATTGAGTCTCCATCATTACCCACTTTCATCAGCGCATGATTTGGATTTTCATGACGTGGGATGATCGTATCATCATTAGCTTTTAGAAACGTGGATAACACGCACATGATTCCTTCTTTCTCCAACCAACAGCCCGTGGAAAATGCCCCTTAGCTGTTGATACTTACCGCTTTCA
This sequence comes from Picea engelmannii, assembly GCA_009831015.1. NCBI lineage: Eukaryota > Viridiplantae > Streptophyta > Pinopsida > Pinales > Pinaceae > Picea > Picea engelmannii. The sequence continues at coordinate 17,823 of ML795772.1, forward strand.
CCAACGCACGATCCTGCATAAAACTCCCTTTAGCTGTGGAAAGTCTTCACTTTCATCAGTGCACGATCCCGTAAGAACTGCTCTGTAGCCGTGGAAAGTCTTCACTTTCACCAGCGCTCGACCCGCAACAATGCTTCTTTGGATGTTTTGAAAACTGACACTTTCACCAAAGCACGGACCTATGAAAGATGCTCCTTAGCTGTTGAAAGTCGCCACTTTCACCAGCTAACACCCATCTTTTAAACACACGTTAGTTGTTGAAAGCAATTTATGAAAATTTTGAAAAAAGGACTTTTGTGGGTCATCTTATTTCTAAAACAAAATCAAAACCTAAGCCTTGCAGCTAGAAAAACTCAGAAATAATTTTGGAAAACTACCAATAGCCATGCTATCCACCACAAAATGTGACCAAAGGGACGGGTTCATTTCGGGAGCTAACATTTGGCTCCAACTGGGATGGGCATCTCCTTGTGAGGTGACCAAGAACCTAGCTAGACTCAGTAGCCTTATTACAATTTCAAACAGAAATTTGAAAAAAAGTTTGCTAGTACCATTAGGCATGGAATTATTTGAATGACAGAAATAAAGAAAAAATAACTAAAAAGGAAAATATGTACAAGTAGAACAGGGCTTCAAAGAAGCCTTATGAGAAATAGATCTTCAGGAAGAGCCCGTTGAAAGGGCCACCTGCTACTGCCTCGCCTGAAAGAGTTTGGAGAACAAAGGTATTGTTCTGCTGCACCGTTTTTATGACAAAAGGACTTGTCCATAGAGCCTCAAATTTTCCGTGTTTCCCCTTCTCTTGCCTTGCTGCATCCCACCTTAAGACTAAATCCCCTGTTTTGAAGACATCTGATTTGAATTTCTTGTCGAAAGTTTCTTTGATTCTTTCTTGATGCAATTCCATTTTTTCTAAGAGATGCTCTCTATCTTGTTGTAGTTCTACCAAATTATGAATTCTCTTGGTCAAATCACTTGGTTCAGAATTAGTTTCTTGTAAGAAATTTGCAACCGGCAATGCAAGTTGAACAGGAAATATGGCTTCAGTACCATATACCAACTTGAAAGGAGATGTACCAATTGATTTCTTACATGTAACCCTGTTAGCCCACAAGGAAAACTTCAGTTTGGAATCCCAACCTCTGGAATTTTGTTCAAGCAGCTTCTCTATGATTCTGACTAAACTCTTGTTGGATGACTCAGCTAAGCCATTCCCTTGCGGATAGTAAGTTGTGGAATGTACCAGCTGAATTCCCAGCTCTTCACACAATTTGACCAAGTGTTTATCTTTGAATGTAGCAACGTTATCAGTGACTATTCTCTTAGGACAGCCAAATCTGGCAAATATGTTTTCTTGCAGAAAATTTATGATGACAGTATGATTGGCATTCCGAGTGGGAACAACCTCAATCCACTTTGTAAAGTAATCGGTGGCAACCAGGATCCACCGGTGCTGACCACTTAAGGTGGATGAATTTCACCTATGAAATCCAGGCCCCACTGCTGGAAAGGCCATATGACCACTATAGGTTTGAGGGGAAGTGACTTCAATTGTTGTTTACCTTCGAATCTTTGACATTTGTCACATGTTTTCACAAAATCATACACATCTGAAAATAAGGATGGCCAGTAGTAACCAGATCTTAAGATTTTGTGTGTAGTGGTTTTCCAATAGTGATGTCCCCCACATTTACTATTATGAAACTCAATCATGACCTTAGCTGCCTCTTCTTGGTTTACACACCTCAACAATAAACCTATGGGATTTTTCCAGAACAACAAGTTATCATTGATGCAGAAATTTATAGCTTTGAGATTCAAAGCCCTTTTTTGAGTCTTTGTAAAATCTGATGGGACTAATAAAGTTTGTAGAAATTGAATAATATGACTGTACCATTTGCAATCAGCTAAATGAGCTGAAACCTGCATTTCCTCACCTTTTTTGTTCTCTGAAGACAGAACATTTTTTGCATCAATACTCATCAGATTTATTTCAAGCAGCCTGCAATTTTCCTCTGCCAGGAGTTTGGCAAGGCCCTAACCTTTCACTAGTTTTGTTGGTTTGATTTCAACATCGAATTCAATCAACCTTGCTATCCACTTACTCCTTTTGCCATCAATGTCAGGTTGGACAAGAACATCTTTAACTGAACTGGAGGGAACGAAAGCTATTACCTTTGCCTGAAGAATGTAAACTCTAAAAGATTCAATGACTTGACAAGTGCATATGCTTGTTTCTCCAACAATTCATACTTTACCTCTGTGTCCCTCAAGACCTTACTGAAGAAGGCAACCAGTTGCTCCTGATCATCAACATTTTTCTGCAAGAGTACTGCTGCGATTGTATCACTGGAAGCAAATGAAAAAATGTAGAATACCTTGGAGAAATCGGGGCTGATCAAAACAGGGGTTGTTGTGATGGCTTCCTTGATGGAATTGAATGAATTTCTGGCTCCTTCAGTCCATTTTACCTCAGAGTCCTTTCTCAACATAGCAGTGATATGCTTCGTGAGTTCAGCAAAATTTACTATAAACCTTCTGACAAAATTAATAGTCCCAAGGAAAGACCGAATGTCTTTCTTTGACCTAGGAAGAGACAGATTTTTAATTGCTTCTACCCTCTTGGGGTCAATATTAACCCCATCAGCTGAAACAATATGCCCAAGTAATTTCCCCTCCTTAAGTGCAAAATTCGATTTTTTTGGATTAAGAGAGAAGCCATACCTTCAACATTTCAGAAATGTCCTTCTTAAGTGCTACAAATGAAGTTCGTGGTTGCTTGAGAAAACAGTGATATCATCAAGATAAATCAGGACAAATTTATCTTTCTCTCCAATGAAATCAATGTCCATTTCCCTTTGGAATGTCTCTCCTTCATTCATCAATCCAAAGGGCATCTTCTCGTACATAAACATACCCCATGGAGTGGTAAAAGCAGCATTTTCCTTGTCTTCCGAATGGACAACAATCTGGTTGTATCCGGAAAACCCATCAATAAAAGACATCACCTTTGATCCTGACACCTTCTGCAGAATGTGCTCCATTTTAGGCAGAGGGTAGTTGTCTTTCATAGAGCACTTATTCAAATTTCTGAATTCTATGTAGAGTCTGATCTCCCCATTCTTCTTCCTAACCGGTACAATATTCGCAATCCATTCTGAATACCTGAGAGGAATGATAATGCGGGCATCCAACAATTTCTTAATTTCCCTTTCCATTGTAGGCAGCAACAAAGGGTTGAAGGATCTAATCTTCTGCCTAAATGGTTTGGTGTCTTTATTCAAGGGAATCTTATGCTGAATCACTTCTGTGTCAAAAGTCTTCAAATCATCATACTGCCAAGCAAAGATGTCTGCAAATTCCTTTAGCAATTCTCCATAATTAGCCCTTTGTTTTTCAGCCAAATGTGAAGCTAAGTTAACATATTTAGGATCTTTCTCACTAGCCACATTATACTGCAAAACATCTGAGTCTTTTTCCCCATTTTGTAACTTGACAGCCACATCATTGTTATCGAACAACCTTTCCAACGGGACCAAACCTTTAGGAATTCTGTTGGTGGACAGCTGAACTATTTCATGTGCTGCAATTTTTATTTTGAACTTTGGCTCCTCAACTTCATGATCATGTTCATTCTCCTGATCAATCTGCAGATCTGCAAACTCGTCTATCACTGCAAGGAATCTAGTGAGTTCAGCATCGTCTTCAAAGACCTTCCAAAATTTTACATTATCAGGGAGAGAGGGCCTATATTTAACTTGAATTTCGTAATTTAATTTATGAGGCAGAGGGGGTATGAATGCACAAGCGGACACAACCAATGAATAAGACAATTCATTCATTGCTCTAGGTACATATGTAATTTTAAAATCTGCAAAATCATGAATTGCCTTCAACACTTCATCTATGTATGCCTTCAGCCTGACATGCTTTGCTTGAAAGGACTTATTCACCTGCTGAATAATCAAATATGCATCTCCAAACACCTGCAATTTTTTAATATTCCTCTCTTTGGCTGCATTCAGTCCCAAAATTAATGCCTCATACTCAGCAATGTTATTAGTCACCTTAAAATCGAGTTTAAAAGACAAATGAGAAGTTTTCTTAGAAGGAGAAATGAATACCACTCTTGCTCCAGCGGACTCCTTAGTGCAAGCACCGTCAAAGAACATGGTCCAAAGGTCATCTTCTGCTGTCTCTGTGGGATGAACTGCGATCTGATCTGTGGGCTTTCTGAGCAGCAATGTATCAGGCAATCAATCATCAATTTGCAAAATACAAGATCCCATACCTGTTTCAACCGAATAGATAGGATGATTGGATGGATTTTTCTCGTCACTGATTACATATGCCAACTGAGATTCCCTGTAAAGCCTTATGTTCACCCCTCTGAAAATAGGGATAGTAGCATAGGAGAGATCCATTTGAAGAGTGCCACCTAGTCTCTTCATCCACGATCTTGATAGTAGACATCCAAATTTAGGAGGTATGTCGGCCACCACTATATACATCACCATTGTCTTCATTGATGCTTGGTTCAAGGTTACAGCCAAATCCTTAATCATCCCAAGACATTTGACTTTTTGAGAATCAAAAGAGAAAAGGTCATGATAAGACTTGGTGATCTCCAGCCCAAGCTCATCCATGACCTCCTTCGGCATCAAATTGTGCGAAGCACCAGAGTCCAACAAACAATTATGCAGTGTTTTCTCATGAATATTTAAAGAGATGTAAAAGGGAGGACAACTTTCATCTCTGTCTTCTACCATTTGGCCTAGAGTGATGGTTTTCTTATCATCATAAATGTTGAGGATATCAGCAGAAAGGGATACAGATTGGGGATCTAAAGTTTTGAGGATATCCCTTTTGAACATTTCATTTTTCATCAGCTCAACTAGAGGAATAAGAATCTTATTTTTTTGTATTTCAGCCTCAAAATTAAAAGAATATGGAACCTTATCAGCAGCTTTATCAGAAACCTTTACCTGATTTGAAGGGGCTTCCTAATTCTTTTTTTGTTCAACAGGAGGCTGACTTTCTGGAGTTTGATGCTTGATAGGGGAAACAGTCTTCTCGGGAGGAGCTGATGCTTTCACCCTTGAAGGATTTGCTTATTGATCCTCTGATGTCTGATATTTTTTCTTAACAGGGGCAGCAGTCTTTTCAGGAGAGGCTGGTGCATCTTGTTGAGCAGCATTAGATTTGGATTGGAGATTATATCTATTTTTATCTTCTGTTGTGAAAATGCCATCACCAAGAAGATCATCTTTTGTCTGTTCAGTCATCAATGATTCCTCATAGTCATGTTGTGTTAGATAAGGTTTCTCTGTCTCTTCTCCAACACAATGAATTTCACCTTCTCCATCTTCTTGATATTCACCATTATCTTCGTCCATCACAACATTTTGAAGAGGGACCTTTATCCTTTGATCTTCATTAGAATTATTTTCTCTTTGCAGGATCTGAGTTGGATGATTATTCATTCTGAGGTTATTTGGATTTCTGCCTGCAGAGTCATAAGTACCTCTTCCTTTTACAGGCTGTTTATTTTCGATCTTGAGCTTAGATATCTCAGAGGTTAGAGACTCTAGCATCTTGGCCATTTTATCAAGTTTTGGATCAGCATTTGACGAAGATGAGGCTTCATTCTTTGGTCTTCTCCTATCAAAATCTCCCTTTCGCTTCTGGGAGGCTAGAATATTTGATTCCACCTCAAGGGAAGCATCTTGCATGAGAGATAATGTTGGTGACCTCCTTTCTCTCAACAACAAACAAAAATATGAATCAAAAGCATTAGAATATGTGATCTTGGTAGAAGCATCTGATGGTTTTATCTCAGCTGGTATTTTTCCATACATCCGATTGAACCTCTTAGTAAAATCAGAGACTGACTCACTACTTTGTTTTCTCAAGTTTCCAAATTATGTGATGTAGTAGACAAAATCTCTTCTATCACCCCAATGTTTCAGAAATGTCTCATCCAATTGCTCGATCTCGGCAATGGAACCAGCAGGGAGTTCTTTGAACCATTTCCTAGCATGGCCATCTAGGCTTTGGACAAAGACTCGTGTCCACACATCTTCTTGTTCAATATTAAGGTTCTCTGCATAACTGTAAAAAGCCTCAATATGTTCTTCAGCAGACACATCGCCTTCGCCTGTGAATTTAGGCATATATTTCTGATAGTCTCCCGTTGGCATGGCTGCTACTAGGTTCGGCAATATGAGTGGTGCATACCTAGCAGCTAGGATTTGTTGCATCTTAGTCAAAGGAGGTGGTGCAACCATGACTATCAAAGGGGGGAAAATAATATGTTCTTCTTCAAGTCTTCAACACTGGAGGAATGCGAAAGAGGTGAATCCTCTAAAGGGAAAGAGGTCTGATAAGAGGCTCTGTAAAAATTTGCAAGTTGCCCAGCTAACTTTTCGTCACCCTTAGCAGATAGCTCTTGGAGGAGATGTTCAACAACAAGGAGGATAGTATAAATGTTAAAGTGATCTTCTTGTTACTGAGAGTGGAAAGACTCAAGGGAAGAAAAACTGTGGCTTCTTTCTAAAGTCTTAGATGTTTTTTCAATCAAATTATAGTTTATCAATTTATCATCACTAGGATTTTTCTGTTGATCAAAAAGAATTTTTTCTTCTATAGTATTTACAGTTGTTTTTTCATCAGTGTTCTCTGAAAAGAACTCAATTTTTTCTGTAGTAGATTTTCCAGAACTGTGAAGAGGATTACCTTTTGTATTTGAAGATTGACCTTGAATCGTCTTTCCCTTCCTGAGAATTGATTTTGGATTGGACACTGGTGTGATCGATGATTCTTGAGGATTCGCCCTAGTACTGATCCTCTTAGGAGCCAGGATGAACTTGTGGATTCGCCAGATAGATGATTACAACCAACTAAAAATGTCTAATCTTTGTCTATCATCAAAGACCAACTCTATGTCATATCCCAAGAAAGAATATCTTGAATTCTGTCTCCTCGGCAGCGGCGCCAATTTGTTATCACTCCAAGAAACTCCTAGGGTTGTAGGCTAAGGATGCTTGGTAACTTAGAAATAATGGTTTTTATGTGTTTGGGACAATGGGGTATTTAATGATTTGTATAAGAAAAACTCATCACACATCTAAATATACAATGCTTTCAGTAAACAATAATCAGATCAAATAATTGAAAGAGAGGATGGAGAACACTATTCTTGATTTGCCAATACAAGTGAAAGTAGGGATTAATACAAGACAACAAGGAATCCTTTAATTTCAAGCCTATGAGCTCAATAAAGAGGTAACAGTCTTTATGAACTAAAATAAACTGAAACAAAGTACAGAAAATGAGAAATGGACAATTCTGATACTAAAAACGAAAGGAAATTGAACTTTATTTCTGCAAAAAGATTCTATACAGTGGCATACAATATCTCCCAGTTTGAACCCTTATCTCATATCAAAATTAGGCATTTATATCCTCTTACAATTGGTTTTACAGATCCTAAAAACATGGATCTGTATTTAATAAAAGAAATTCAAGTCAAACTAAACAACTTGAAGATAAAGACTTAACAACTAAACTTAGCACTCAAATTGTCTTCATTCTCAAAATTCGCCATCTGCATCCTTCAGCTCCTGGAATCTTTGATGTGATGCAATGTGGAAAAACACCTGTCTTGACAGTTGGATTTCTCCAACGTTCATGGTCAATATTTGAGGAAGTTTGTTTTGCATGTGGCTTCCAAAATTCCCTCAAATCTCTGATGTTGAATCCTTTGTAAGCAATTTTCATTCCCTTGATACTTTGGAACTCCTTCATAACCTGTGAGAAATGACTTGTTCTGTCTTTGGCCTCAAAAAATGCTTTTCCATCTTTCAACAGCTAACTCGTTTAATATTTCGCTGGTTAGCTGGTGAAAGTGCTACCTTTCACCAGCTAAAAGGTCATAAAATATCGCTTTGCGCTGGTGAAAGCCCTGACTACGCCCAAAACGAGTTTTCACCTTCAAAATTTTGATTCCATCAAAACTCAGTGTGTCTCTGATTTCTCACCTTGCATATTAACAGTGACTTCAGCAAGTACCTTTAGATCTGGATGGGATTTTTTCCTTTGTTTTTGTTTCAATCTTCTTATATTCCTTTTAAGGCGTTTGGCAAGCCACCATAGACTATTGTACTCTTTGGTGAGTTTCTGCTTTCTTTTCTTCTCTTTAACACTTTCCCGAGCCAGTCTCTCAAACGCAACATTGGTTTTTGCAAAGTTATCAAACAACTTCTTATACCTTTCTTTGATTACCCGTTCCAAAACCTCTTGCTGAGCGATGACCTCTTTCAGATGCTTGATGTTCTGAGATTTCTTTGACTTAGAACTTCTTGATGTTTCTCCTTCCTTTGTATGAGTGAAAGTCTCATAGTTTTGTGCAAACTCAGTTGTCTGCTCAGAACTCTTAGTGACAGGGCATTGATCTTGTTTCTCTAATTCTGAGTCTGTATAGGGCAAGTTTAATATATTGGTTCTCTTCTCTATAGGCTACTCTGTGGGCTGTTCTGTAGTGGTCTCAAAGCTTAACCTTTTCTTCGACCTGTGAGGCTTGACTCCAGAGATTCTGTCTTCTGGAGGTCCTGGTAGGGTCCTCCTCTTCCTTGAACTACTTTGAGGAGTCAATTGTTTCTTTGAACCTTTCCCCTATTCATTTGCAGGTTGAGTTTGTGTTTCAAAACCCTCCCAAAATAAGAAATGTTGCCAGCTCCTTCTCTGTTGTTTTAATTCCTCCAGAATGATCAATTTAATGAGGCCGAAGTGGCACAGTGTATTCTTCATGCTTAGGGGTTGAGCCCTGATTTTCTTGCAGACCTTAGTTAAACTCTTATGTAAGAAAAAGGGAAAATTGAGGAGAGTCTTGCCTGTGAAATGGTCCAGGAGTTTAAAATGATACATCATGAGTTTTTCATACCTTCCCTCTGAGGTAATGTAGAGTTGGATGCCCTTAAACAGCTCCTGCCACTCCTCTTCTATATAGGAAACTGGCATGCCCTTCTTCCATGCGTTGTGCTTGAACTCTTCCTTTAAATAAGCTCCGAAATTCAAGTTTTTGGTGGCAGTGGTTTTGAACCAACTCTGGCCCGATCTTGGTAGGCTGGTTGCTGCAGCAATGGCAGCTTCATCTACTATTATTTCCAAGGACCCAACACGAGATTTATTCCCATCGAAAGTTTTGGAAAACGCTTCTGTTGTCGACTGGTGGCAACCATTTTGCAACCTCTCAATGAATTCAATACATCCTGTGTTTGAAAAATGTTTCTGGACTTCGGGATGTGTCTGTAAAAAAGATAAGTTGTCTAGCTCTTTTCTGAGGAGAGAACCACTGCATCTCCTCACCATTATGTAGCTTGAAAACCCCAAAAATCTTGTATATCAACCCCTGCAACTACTGTTTGAGCCGAGGTTTTGCGCTGTTGAAAGCACTCGGGAGTCGGCTCTATTTTTTAACATTTGAAACTTTAACAAACCTTCGTGAACAGAGTGTGATATGGAAGCAATGATATGATTTTATGTTGTCAGCACGACAGTACAACCTCTTTACCTGAGTTGCTGGATTCAAAATTACCATTTCCGGTGCCATGAGTGTGCAGCATGCATCACTGAACAAGATCCTCATCGTAATCCTATTTTGATGTGCACAACTGAATCTCCATCATTACCCACTTTCATCAGCGCATGATTTGGATTTGCATGACGTGGGATGATCGTATCATCATTAGCTTTTAGAAACGTGGATAACATGCACATGATTCCCGCTTTCTCCAGCCAACGGCCCATGGAAAATGCCCCTTAGCTATTGATACTTACCGCTTTCACCAACGCACGATCCTACGAAAAACTCCCTTTAGCTGTGGAAAGTCTTCACTTTCATTAGCGCACGATCCCGTAAGAACTTCTCTGTAGCTGTGGAAAGTCTTCACTTTCACCAGCGCTCGACCCGCGATAATGCTTCTTTGGATGTTTTGAAAACCGACACTTTCACCAATGCATGGACCTATGAAAGATGCTCCTTAGCTGTTGAAAGTCGCCACTTTCACCAGCTAACACCCATCTTTTAAACACACGTTAGCTGTTAAAAGCAATTTATGAAAATTTTGAAAAAAGGACTTTTGTGGGTCATCTTATTTCTAAAAAAAATTCAAAACCTAATCCTTGCAGCTAGAAAAACTCAGAAATCATTTGGGAAAACTACCAATAGACATGCTATCCACCACAAAATGTGACCAAAGGGACGGGTTCATTTTGGGAGCTAACAGGACCCAATTTTGTTTGATGGATAAAGGTAAGAGTTATGATATATTTTTAGATAATACTATTATATATGGATAGTACATGTCATTCCATTTCTAGTGGTATGTGGAACGTCACATAACTCCTCACGGTTTGAGAGTTATGGCCTTATGGAGTTGGAGGACCCTCATATGTCATCTAGAAGCCCCAAAAGATCAAAGTAGTCAAAGTGGTTTAAGAGATTTTAAAAGGTAAATAATAAAGTGAAGTAATGAGTGTATTATAATTCAAAGTGAATACAAAATAAATTATTTCAATAATAAATTTAATGGAGAAATTAGAAGTGGGTTAACCCTAAAATAAGGAAAGTGGGGCCAAGTGACCTAGAAGATGTTTTTAAGGAAGCTACTTGGAGAGTATAAATAAGAGGCAAGGCTCTCTTATTTTAATCACAGTTGATAATATTGAATATCTATACGTTTCTGAGGTAACCAAGGATATCTAAGCCTAAATTCCGAGGGAAGGTGAAGAAAATAAGGCCGAAATGCAAGTAAGGATAAATTCTTTTGATGGTGTTTTCTAAGGTATGTTATTTACAGGTGTTTCAGGTAAAAACGTCATAACTTCTTCATAACAAATCCAAATTTAGTGAAACCAAATGTGTTGGTTAGGGTACAGTCTGTATTATTCTATGTAATAGTTTCAAATCAATTCAACAAATATTTTGTGTGGGGAATTCTCTACAAGGTCTCTCTCTAGAATAAGTCAGAATTCAACAAAGTATGCCATTTTTTCTATAAATCCTTTTCTGAGAGGTTCCAAGTAGTGACACCTGGAGGAATTGCACAAAACACATTGAATCACATTGTATATCAGTTTCATATCTTTATACATTACAGGTACAAAGTTATGATTACTTCAAGTTAGAGTTGTTGACTAAACCAAAACTAGGCATGTGAGACTAAAGAAAAGTTTGATGAAAATGCTAGTCTCTTGTTGTTGAAGTTAAGGAAGGTTTGAAAGAATGTGATCATATACACTAGGTATATTAAAGAGATACAAATCATATTTGAATGATGAAATTGATGAGGGATTTTGGTTGAGGTACATGTTGATTACATGGTTGAAACAAGTAGTTGATGAGTTGGCACATACATGAGGTGTATAGTTGATAATGTTGGTACATATTGATGAGTCATAGTTTATGAGTAGTTTACACATGATTGGTACATACTTGGTACATGGTTGGATGCACTTTTTTATGGTACAGTTTGATTACAGGTTATTTGGTACAGCTTGGTGCATGGTTTATGCACTTGTTTATGGTACAGGTTGATTATAGGTTGAGGTACAAGTTGATGCATGGTTGATGCCTAGTTCAAATTTATTGGTACAGGTTTACAACGGTATATGTCATAGTGACAGGTTGAAATTAGTTCCATTATTTTACTTCTACTTCAGGGTGGCAGGATGGGGCAAGGATAGGTGGTTGTAGCCACCTTCTGGTTGTAGACGAAGAACATAGGGGGTTGTAGCCTCCTTCTGGTTGTATCCAGAGAATTGGGGAGTTGGATCTTCCCTTAGGTTGTAGCCTGATAAAATAGGGGGTTGGAGACTCCTTCCAGTTGCATCTGGAAAACAAAGGAATTCATGGTGCTTCCAATGAATGTAATTCTTGAAGACATATAAGAAAAATCGTTATGTGGTTTTCTCCCAATTTGGGTTTCCACATAAAACACTGGTGTATTGTGTATGTGTATGTTTGTTCATTTGTTCATTTCTTATTTACTCTGTAGTTATTGTATGATAATTCTTCATTGATATAACACTTGGATTATATGGTTAAAAGGATTAAATTTCTCTATTACTGATTCACCCCCCCTCTTAGTAATCCAACAATTGGTATCAGAGCAAGTTCCTTCAAAAATCAGTTTAACCACTGAAAGGTAGATCGTGGAGAGTACCAACTCATATAAAAATGGAATACCACAGTTTGATGGACATAAGTATGCTTTTTGGAGCATAAGGATGAGGACATATATACAAGCACATGGATTTCAAGTTTGGCAATCAATTGTAGATGGATACACAGCACCAGGAGTTCCACCAACAAATGACAAAGTAGTAAAACTCGGTGTTATAAGCCTAATTTGCACCCAGCCTACATACCTGGCCTCAGGCCCTACTATTTGCCAATTTCTTGAGCCAAGCTCTTCTAAAAATCCCTCTTTTTTGAGACACACGCGCACTGGCCTTCTGCAGCATGCGTGTGCCCTCATACATACGCATACATGCCTTCTACAATGCGCGTATACTAACAAAAGCACGAAAAATAGAAAGTTGCATACGGGAAACAAAGTTTCGGGAAATTGCTAAAACGGTTTGACTGCCTATGGCCAGTCATTCAACCAGATAACTACCTATAAAAGAAGGGGTAGGGGTCCCATTTATGAGAGAAGAAGAAGACTATAGAAACTCTGCCCAAATTTATCCCCCCTTTTCCCCAATTTCCTGCAATTGTATTGTGAGGTTGAGTAGTTGGTGCATTGTAAAGAGGAGCCCAGGACCAGGTTCGAGGAGCAGTGTCGGCCACATATTGTAAGTTTACTCTTGTGAAGATTAATACAAAAAGGAATACGTTTTTCGTCCCACCATATCATGTGTTCAAATTGTGTATTTATTTTATGATAATGTCACATCTAACCCAGCAATTAGTATATGAAATGCATGTTTGTAGCTCTTTGTTTGTCCATGTGTGAATGCAGGTCAGCTTTGGGAGGAGGGTTGCAGTCGAAGAGCAAGTGAAAGTGAAAGGATCGACATCAAACAAAGGATTTAAGGTAGAGTTACATGATCTTGTTTGCACCTTTGTATTGCATGAATGTGGGGTTTTATGTGGGGAGAATAGGAAAAAGTAGAGGCCTTTAAATGGTCATTTTATGCATGCATGATTAGATCCCTTAAATGCTAAGTCTGTAAGCGGGATTTCCCACTCACATAAGAATTGGCAAATCCACTGGAGAGTCTCTAGGGTTCTTTGGGGATTTTTTATTGGGTATTTTGAAATTGGTTATACTGTCGTTTTTGAGTTTCTGCAAGAAGTCTGAGTGTTCAGGGATTATGGTTCTCAATACTAGTACTCCCTGCCTTTCTTACCAGAATGTTTCTTTTTCTGTTTTTGAAAAACTTTGATTCATACGTGCCCTATAGAAGGGAAACCCGCATATTCATGTGCTCTACCTTTAGTTAGCCCGCGTATGTACGCATGATGCTGAAGTGTTAGTTGTGTGCCTAAAAATCTAGAAAATCCTTCTCAGGAAGAGGCAATCATCCTCTCTCATGTCAGAAGTGATCCTTCTCAGGGGTCTTCTAGATCCTTTCCTGGTATTTGTGTGCAGTTTATAGTTAGGTAAGACCTCAAGTTGGCTTTGTTTTGCTAAATTTTTCTTGCCTCTTCTTTGTCAGAGTAAGTTTTTTCACCTTTAAGGGGTTCTGGTTTTCAATACCAATACTCCCTGCCTGAGCTTAGCTGCTTGTCTTTCTTTTTTTGAGGAGAAACAAAGACAAACACGACATGTAGTGGGCCTGCACACGTGCATATGCACCCTGCCCTTGGATAGCCCACGTGCATATGTTGGTTGTTGAAGTGACAATCACGTGTCTGTCTAGAATTTTTTTTAAAGAGGCGATCATCCTCTTTCCTGTCAAGAGTCATTTTTTCAGGGATTTTCTTCTTTGATTATAGTCTTTGTCATAGTAGTTTTAGCCTAGGTTGGAATCCAGCATATCTTGCTTTTTCATTAAAATATTTCTTCTGTTTCTTATCTTTTTTAGCTTTGATTGAAAGAAAATATATATAAAAAAAAAAAATAGCTTGTTAGTTCTCTTTCTTTCTTGGCATTTGCCTTGTATTGTTATTTGAAAAAGAAAAATAAATTAGCATAGTGTTGTGTTTTCTTCTCATCTTAAAATCATTTCAAAAGAAAAATAAAAAATATAATCCTTCTTTGCTAGTGTTCTTATCATTTCTTTTTTCTACAAGAGTCTTAACAACATCAGTTGTGATACCACACCTTTTGAGTAAATCAAGCCTTAAAAAGAATGCTAATTAAAAATAACTAGACTTTTATGTTTGTAGGGTCTATCAACTAGTTTAGGGTTAGGGCCTTCAATTAGGTTTGAGAGGAAACTCTTCAAGGCCGTTAAAACAAAGATACAAGTATGTGCTAAGGAATGTAGAAGTCCAGTAACGTAGAAATTATCCGGGACCCCCCTCTAACACAGGGGATAAACACGAGGTCGCATGTGGAAAGGTAGTGGAGATAACCCCTCCAAAGCCAAACCAAACGTAGTGGGGAACACATATAGAGGATTTGTCTTGGGATTCCGTTGATCTCATTTTACACGGAGCTTCATGGGTCTCGAATCCATTCAAGGTCCTCAGTCATCTTCCAGAACACTTGCTTTCGATACCCTTGATAGGTTTTGGACTTGATACCCTACTCATTGCGGTCCACTCGACTATCGACTATACCCGCCTGGTGATTTTTCACTAGCTGGAAACCTAGTTGCCTTTATTTTAGGGACTTACATAGGTGACCACGGGGGTATACCGTAGTAACTAGGGCAGGCATCAGACCACGCTTTGCAGAGTATACCTGGAGGGTGCTTCCGTATTTGAGTTGCACTTATATCAGTAAGTTTCTCTAGTGTTGGTTGGTGTAACTGTTCTTCCAACTAGTTAGTCGTTTGCTTGATTTTCCTTTAGGAAATTTTAGTGTGTGATATGTGCTCCATATTTTTCCATAGTTAGTTAGTCAGTCGTGGTTTTGGGTCTCTAACCTAGGGTAGTAGGTCACCCACTCCTCCAGTCACGAGGACTTTTCAGTCTTCCGGTTAAGAATGTGGAGCCGCCTCTTTATAGGCGTTGTTTTCATAACACTGGTCTACCATAGTCAGTGTATGAGACTTTTACAGATTTGAATGATCCTACAAGGGGATAACCTGCGCATAAGATATTCATGGATAAATTTCCTGACCATACCAACCAAGGAACCCCTTCGAAAGGGGATTCGTGTTCTTTTCCCTTCTTCAGAAATGTTGGTGTCCCTTTGATGGCCACTTTGTACATTCCTGGGTTGAATGTGGGACTACCTTTTTGGTTGGGTACCATTCCAAATGTCCCGAATTCTCTTGATGCTTCTCAGTCAAGCACCTTAAGTCATGGGCACCCTGTTGATTTTTCTTCATCAGCAAAGTCTTCTCCTCCTCCTTCTCCCGCCTCTGGTGAAATTAAAGCTACTAGTAATCGGAGGTATAAACGAAATATAAAGTGGAAGAATAGGAAGAAGAAATCACCAACCTTTGCGAGTCATGTTGGAGATCAGTCGACAACCTCTGCAAGTCACATTGAAGACCAACACCCAGCCTCTGCAAGTTATGCTAGGGGCACACACCTACCCTCTGCAAGTCATGCTAGGGAAAAGAGTCCAGTCACTGCTAGTCATACCGGTAATAGATATTTAGCCTCTACAAGTCAAGTTATCAACCCATCACCAGCCTCTGCAAGTCATGTTGGAGATGTGCAACTAGCCACTACTAGTCATTATGGGGGCATCGATTCTGTTGAGAAACCTAGACGGATAGGGTGTAATCCTAAGTTCCCTTGTAAGCTTTGCAAGGGAGAGCACCTTACTCATGTGTGCCCTGGCATTCCAGAGGTATAAAGATTGTGGTCCCTGTCTGCAAGATCTTCTGATTCTGAGTCTTCTAAGGTTTCCTCACAGTCTATTCATCCATTGGTTGAGAAAGTGGTCATGTCGATGCAGTCATCGGTTGATCCCACTTCTATTTTGAGGGGTGAGGTACCTTTAGACCTTGTAGTCTCTCAGCCTATTCATACATTGGTTGAGAAAGTGGTCACGCCAATCCAATCATCGACTGATCCCACTCCTCTTTTGGGGGGTTGAGGTGACTTTAGACCTTGTAGTCTCTCAGCCTATTCAACCATTGGTTGAGAAAGTGGTCACGCCGATGCAGTCATCAACTGATCCCACTCCTCTTTTGGGGGGTTCATTGCCTTTATACCATGTAGTCTCGTAGCCTATGCAACCATTGGTTGAGAAAGTGGTCATGTCGATGTAGTCATCAACTGATCCCACCCCTCTTTTGAGGGGTGAGGTGCCTTTAGACCATGTAGTCTCCCAGCCTATGCAGTCATTGATTGAGAAAGTGGTCACGCCGTCGCGATATTTGGTTGATCCCACTCTTCTCTTGGAGAGTGTCAAGTCTACCAAAGTGGTCGCGCTGATACCATCTTTGACTGATCCCACTCCTCTCTTGGGGAGTGAAGTGTCTATCAACTATGTTTTTAGCATTTACAGTTCAGTGCTTTCAGAACAAGGGGCCATTTCAGTCGCTCTGAGCACACTCCCTCCAAGCCCTAGGATGGTTTCCTTTGATTAGAATGATCTTGTTGAGCCTCGTATTCCTTCTTATGCACCTTTTCAAATAAGGGTTGAAGTTAATTCAACAAACATCTATCGATGTATTGTGGATGAAGGATCCTCTGCAAGTATTTTATCCTCCTCAGTTTGGAAAGTCTTGGGATGTCCCAAGCTTGTATTTGCTTCGCATGAGCTATTGGCTTTTGACAGGTGTCCTACTGAATATTTGGGGGTTCTTCATCAATTTCCTATCTCGTTAGGTGGGAAGATTGTCCATGTCAATGTTATAGTGGTGCAAGGCCCGTTAGATTTCAATATGCTTCTTGGACATGATTATGTATATGCTATGAACTTTGTGGTATCTACGCTCTTCCGGGTGATGAACGTTAGTTCTCTTTCTTTCTTGGCATTTGCCTTGTATTGTTATTTGAAAAAGAAAAAGAAATGAGCATAGTGTTGTGTTTTCTTCTCATCTTAAAAGCAATTCAAAAGAAAAATAAGAAAGATAATCCTTCTTTTCTAGTGTTCTTATCATTTCATTTTCTACAAGAATCTTAACAACATCAGTTGCACTACCACACCTTTTGTGTAAATCAAGCCTTAAAATGAACGCTAATTAAAAATAACTAGACTTTTATGTTTGTAGGGTCCATCAACTAGTTTAGGGTTAGGGCCTTGAATTAGGTTGGAGAGGAAAATATTCAAACCGGTTAAAACAAACATACGAGTCTGTGCTAAGGAGTGTAGAAGTCCAGTAATGTGGAAATTATCCGGGACCCCCCTCTAACACAAGGGATAAACACGAGGTCGCATGCGGAAAGGTAGCGGAGATAACCCCTCCAAAGCCAGACCAAGGTTAGTGGGGAACGCATATAGAGGACTTGTCTTGGGATTCCATTGATCTCATTTTCCACAAGCTTCGTGGGTCTCAAATCCATTCAAGGTCCTAAGTCATCTTCCAGAACACTTTCTTTCGATACCCTTGAATGGTTTTGGGCTTGATAACCTTCTCATTGCGGTCCACTCGACTGTCGACTATACCCGCCTGGTGATTGTTCACGAGCTGGAAACCTAGTTGCCTTTATTTTAGGGACTTACATAGGTAACCGCAGGCGTATACCATAGTACTTAGGGTAGACATCGGGCCACGCTTTGCAGAGTATACCCGGAGGGTTCTTCCTTATTCGAGTTGCACTTGCACCGGTAAGTTTCTCTAGTGTTGGTTGGTGTAATTGTTCTTCCTAGTTAGTCATTTTCTTGATTTGCCTTTAGGAACTTTTAGTGTGTTCTCTGTGCTCCCTAGTTTTCCATAGTCAGTTAGTCAGTTGTGGATTTGGGTGTCTGACCTAGGGTGGTAGACTGCCCACTCCTTTGATCGCGAGGAATTTTCGGTCTTCCTGTTAAGAACATGGAGCCGCCTCTTTATAGGTGTTGTTTTGATAACATTGGTCTACCATAGTCAGTGTGTGAGACTTTTACAGATTTGAACGATCCCGCAAGGGGAGAACCTATGCATAATATATTCATGGATAAATTTCCTGACCATGCCAACAAAGAAACCCCTTCGCAAGGGGATTCTTGTGCTTTCCCCTTCTTCGGAAATGTTGGTGTCCCTTTGATGGACACTTTCTACATTCTTGGGTTGAATGTGGGACTACCATTTTGGTTGGGTACCATTCCAAATGTCCTGAATGCCCTTGACGCTTCTCAGATAACCACCTTAAGTCATGGGCACCCTATTGATTTTTCTTCATCAACAAACTCTTCTTCTCCTCCTTTTGTTGCCTCTTATGAATGTAAAGTTACTTGTAACCAGAGGTCTAAACGAAATAGAAAGAGGAAGAATAGGAATAAGAAATCACCAACCTCTTCGAGTCATGTTGGAGATCGGTCGACAACCTCTGCAAGTTACATTGAAGACCAGCAACCAGCCTTTGCAAGTTATGCTAGGGGAACACACCCATCCTCTGCAAGTCATGCTGGGGAAAAGAGTCCAGTCACTGCTAATCATACTGGTAATAGGTCTGTAGCCTCTGCAAGTCAAGTTATCGACCCATCACCAGCCTCTACAAGTCATGTTGGAGATGTGCAACTAGCCACTCCTAGTCATGCTAGGGGCATCGATTCTGTTGAGAAACCTAGACGGATAGGATGTAAGCCTAAGTTCCCTTGTAAGCTTTGCAAGGGAGATCACCTTACTCATATGTGCCCTGGCATTCCATAGGTACAAAGATTGTGGTCCCTCTCTGCAATATCTTATGATTATAATTCTTCTCAGCTTTGCTCACAGTCTATTCATCCATTGGTTGAGAAAGTGGTCATGCCGATGCAGTCATTGGTTGATCCCACTCATCTTTTGAGGGGTGAGGTACCTTTAGACCTTGTAGTCTCTCAACCTATTCAAACATTAGTTGAGAAAGTGGTCATGTTGATGAAGTCATCGACTGATCCCAATCCTCTTTTGGGGGGTGAGGTAGCTTTAGACCTTCTATTCTCTCAGCCTATTCAACCATTGGTTGAGAAAGTGGTCACACCAATCCAGTCATCGACTGATACCACTCCTNACATCCTATGTAACCATTGGTTGAGAAAGTGGTCATGCCAATGCAGTCATCGACTGATCCCACACCTCTTTTGAGGGGTGAGGTGCCTTTAGACCATGTAGTCTCGTAGCCTATGCAATCATTGATTGAGAAAGTGGTCACACCGTCGCAATCTTTGGCTGATCCCTCTCTTCTCTTGGAGAGTGTCGAGTCTACCAAAGTGGTCATGCCGATGCCATATTCGGTTGATACCACTCCTCTCTTGGGGAGTGAAGTGTCTACTGACTATGTTTTTATCATTTCCAATTCCATTCTTTCAGAACAAGGGGGCATTCTGCTCGCTCCGAGCACACCCCCTCCAAGCCCTAGGATGGTTTCCTTCGATTGGAATGATCTTGTTGAGCCTCGTCTTCCTTCTTATGCACCTTTTCAAATAAGGGTTGAAGTTAATTCAACAAACATCTATCAATGTATTGTGGATGAAGGATCCTCTGCAAGTATTTTATCCTCCTCAGTTTGGAAAGTCTTGGGATGTCCTAAGCTTGTATCTGCTTCGCATGAGCTGTTGGCTTTTGACAGACATCCTAGTGAATATTTGGGGGTTCTTCCTCAGTCTCCTATATTGTTAGGTGGGAATATTGTCCATGTCGATGTTATAATGGTGCAAGGCCTGTTAGATTTCAATATGATTCTCAAGCATGATTATGTATATGCTATGAACGTTGTGGTATCTACGCTCTTCCGGGTGATGCATTTCCCTCACAATGGAAGCATTGTCACTATTGAACAACTATAATATGATAATCACCATCATAATTCAGCGTTAGTTCAGGCTGCCCTTTTATATGTTCCTAGTGTTCGTGTAGACTCCACCCCGCCACAGGTTAATTATGTGTCGTCTTATCCTCGGTGTTCAATTGCTTCTGAGTAGGAACTTGTGCAATCATGTTTTCCTTCTCGAGACTTGGAATCAACAATCGATCCATTGGTTTATCCAATGGGGGAATGGGAGCCCTTAATTCCCCCTCTTGGTCCAAGTGGTCTTGAGTATCCTTCTGAGTCTGATCTCATTGTTTCTATATCAGCAAGCCCCCGTGCTCATGATTCTTCACTGATAGACTCTACCAGTCCTGGAAAAAACCTCCATCATCATATGGAGTATGGTTAGTTTACTTCACCCTTTGGGACTGTCAACCCTTGTTTGTATGATTTATCAGATTTTGAATTGCCTTCAGATGAGGCTTTCCTTGAAGCCATGACTACGGTTTCTATATTGTAGGAGGACTTACACTATGGTTTGTGTTTTCTTCCCTTTTGGGAAAATTTCCAAGTTGACTATAGAAGAGACTCTTGGTCTAAGCCTAGAAGCGGGCTCTACCTGAACCAGTTTCATACATGATTCATAGCCCCCACGGGTCTTCTTTTAAGCCCTTTTTAAACCCTTTAAATCATGAAAATATTGTCGAGCGATCTTGTTGTCTTTCACGCTCGTTAAACTGAAATTTGAAGGCACGTCTGTCTGGCGGTAGTTTACCCCTTTTTCGGTCTGGATGGTCAACTCTACAAACAAAGGTATACTCTAGGAGCTTCGGTTCCATAGAAGAGTATTCTCAGGTATGATTTTAACCCTTTTTCGGGCCCGAGGGACTAAATTTATGAAAAAGGAACCCCCACGGAGTCCATAGTTAAGCTCTTTTCAGACTCCCTAAAATTGAAAAGATCGTCGAGTGACCTTATTCTTTCAGACTCGTTAAATTGGTCCAGAAGAACATTCCTGACGGAGTCCATAGTTAAGATTTTTTCAAACTCCTTAAAAATGAAAAGATTGTCGAGTGATCTTGTATTTGTCGCACTCGTTAAAATGATTTTGAATAGTCGTCTTTTCGGTGCTAGTTTACCCCTTTTTCGAACCGACTAGACTATTTTCAAAAAAGGTACCCCAGTGGAGTCTTCTTTTACGCTTTTTTAGACTCTCTAAAAATGAAAAACCGATCGATCTTACCTTCTCTGGGATCATTAAAATTACATCGAAGGAAGTTACCATTGTGTGTCTTATTAATCGCGTCTGCATACCTGTGTCTTTGGACTAATCCCGGCTCCATGTTGCTCTCAACTGAACCATCTGAAGCATGTCTTATATGCAAGCCCTATAGCACTTTGCCTTTGCATCTTGACACCTTTGGCCCATGGAGGTTTTTTCCTAGTGTCCCCTTTCTGCATATGTCCCCTTGCTCTGAGCATCAGTGTGTTCCTTGCACCTGGAACTAGTATGTTAGTGACAGTCATTCCTCTTTTGTAAGGTAACATTCTTTTATTCTTTTTTCAAAAGCTTTCCAAAATTATTGAA
>ML795772.1:44623-73352 GCA_009831015.1 Picea engelmannii
GGAAGATCCTTCTAGAAGCGGAAGCTTCTATTAGGTCTTCTTACATCCGCCTTATTCTATTTTATTGAAAGGTATCATTAATATTGACCTTTATTACATCCGAATACATTGATCTACCTATGTGCGGGTTAGGACCTTAACATCGTCAAAGATCTGGGCTATAGTATGACCTTAGGAAGTTGTTCTCAAAGAGTCATGTCCTCCTTCGTTTGGTTATTCCTCCAAACATATGGAGAGTGGCGTTGCCTCCTGCATCGTCAACTTATGTCAATATCATGTTGCATGAGTCTCATCATTTGTAGTGCTACTGTCCAAGGGAAGTTTTTACCAAGCTCGTGTCGACCTTTCTACAGTTTATCTCTTGTCTTCATGCCCGACCATCCTAAAACACCAATCAAAATCCTTGTTCAAAATCAATGAAGTTCTCTACCTGATCACCGATATCCTCTTGTCTATTCATGAAGTGTTGTCGAAGACCTCTGGGTAATGAAGGCATACACTCATATTACACTCTTACCCGAGTTTTGAAGATCTTGAAGTTGTTGCTTGAGCTTTGAAAACATCATCTCTAGCCATCAGATGACACTTAGCTTATTGAAGATGGCTACTATACATGTATATATTTTGATTTTGAGATGTATATCCGCTATGTATTCCTCGCGGCTACACTTTATATAGTTATATGACATGGATCTGCAGTGTATTTGATTGGTAGCCATGATTTTATTTTTTTATCCTGAGCATGGGTATGCCCGCCTCGGAGAGACCAAATGTTATTTTGCATATGGCATCTCCCGAATACTGGTCCCTGGGCTCACTCACTTGGCACGTTGATAAATATTGGTAAATTATTTTGGCCATCAGATGCTCTTCTGACCTCACACTTTAGGGGGCATCTGTTATACTCCTAATTTGCACCCAACCTGCATACCTGGCCTCAAGCCCTACTATTTGCCAATTTATTGAGCCAAGCTCTTCTAAAAATCCCTATTTTTTGAGACACACACGCCCTGGCCTTCTACAAACCACGTGTTCCCTCATGCATACGCATGCAAACCTTATACAACCCAGGTATACTGAAAAAAGCACAAAAAATGGAAAGTTGCAGATGGGAAACAGAGTTTCGGGAAATTTCTAAAACCGTTTGACTACCTATGGCTAGTCATTCAACCTGATAACTACCTATAAAATAAGGGGTATGGGTCCCATTTATGAGACAAGAAGAAGAGTACAGAAACTCTGCCCAAATTTATCCCCCCTTTGCCCCAATTTCCTACAATTGTATTGTGAGGTTGAGTAGTTGGTGCATTGTGAAGAGGAGCCCAGGACAAGGTTTTAGGAACAGTGTCGGCCACATATTGTAAGTTTACTCTTGTGAAGATTAATACAAAAATCAATAATTTGTTCGTCCCACCATATCATGTGTTCAAATTGTGTATTTATTTTATGATATTATCACATCTAACCCAACAATTAGTATATGAAATGCATGTTTGCATCTCTCTATTTGTCCATGTGTGAATGAAGGTCATATTTGGGAGGAGGCTTGCAGTCGAGGAGTGAGTGAAAGAGAAAGGATCGACAACAAACAAAGGATTTAAGGTAGAGTTACCTGATCTTGTTTGCACCTTTGTATTGCATGAATGTGGGGTTTTATGTTGGGAGAATAGGAAAATGTAGAGACCTTTAAATGGTCATTTTCTAAATGCATGATTAGAGCCCTTAAATGCTAAGTCCGTAAGCGGGATTTCCCACTCACATCAGAATTAGTGACTCCACTAGGGACTCTCTAGGGTTCTTTGGGGATTTTTTATTGGGTATTTTCAAATGGGTTTTACTGCCTTTTTTGAGTTTCTACAAGAAGTCTGAGTGTTTAGGGATTCTGGTTCTCAATACCAATACTCCCTGCCTTTCTTACCAGACTGTTTCTTTTTCTATTTTTGAAAAACTCAGAGTCATATGCGCCCTGTAGAAGGGAATCCCACATGTGCACGTGCCCTACCTTTAGTCATCCCACGTATGTACGCATGTTGCTGAAGTGTTATCTATGTGCCTAAAAATCCAGAAAATCCTTCTCAGGAAGAGGCAGACATCCTCTCCCCTATCAGAAGTGATCCTTCTCAAGGGTCTTCTAGATCCTTTCCTGGTCTCTGTGTGTAGTCGGTAGTTAGGTAAGACCTCAGGTTAGCTTTGTTTTGCTAAATTTTTCTTGCCTCTTCTTTATCAAAGTAATTTTCTGCACCTTTAAGGGGTTTTGGTTTTCAATATCATTACTCCCTGCCTGAGCTTAGCTTCTTGTCTTTCCTTTTTGAGGAAAAATAGAGGCACACGTGGCCTGTAGTGGGCCTTCATGTGTGCATATGCGGCCTACCCTTGGACATCCCATGTGAATATGCTGGCTGTTGAAGTGACAATCGTGTGTTTGTCTTGGATATTTTTTAAAGAGGCAGTCATCCTCTTTCCTGTCAAGAGTCATTTTTTCAGGGATTTTCTTCTCTGATTATAGTCTTTGTCATAACATTTTTAGCCTAGGTTGGACTCTAGCATAGGTTTATTTTTCATTAAAAGATTTCTTCTGTTTCTGAGTTTTTTTATTATTGATTGGAAGAAAATATATATAAAAAAAAAAGCTTGTTAGTTCTCTTTCTTTCTTGGCATTTGCCTTGTATTTTTATTTGAAAAAGAAAAATAAATTAGCATAGTGTTGTGTTTTCTTCTCATCTTAAAATCATTTCAAAAGAAAAATAAGAAAGATAATCCTTCTTTTCTAGTGTTCTTATCATTTCTTTTTTCAACAAGAGTCCTAACAACATTAGTTGCACTACCACACCTTTTGAGTAAATCAAGCCTTAAAAAGAATGCTAATTAAAAATAACTAGACTTTTATGTTTGTAGGGTCCATCAACTAGTTTAGGTTAGAGCCTTGAATTAGGTTGGAGAATAAACTCTTCAAGGCCGTTAAAACAAACATATGAGTCTATGTCAAGGAGTGTAGAAGTCTAGTAACATGGAAATTATCCGGGACCCCCCTCTAACACAGGGGCTAAACACAAGGTCACGTGTGGAAAGGTAGTGGAGCTAACCCCTCCAAATCCGGACCAAGCATAGTGGGGAATGCATATAGAGGACTTGTCTTTGGATTCTTTTGATCCCATTTTCCACAAAGCTTTGTAGGTCTCGAATCCGTTCGAGGTCCTTAGTCATCTTCCAAAACACTTTATTTTGATACCCTTGATAGGTTTTGGGCTTGATAACTTGCTCATTGTGGTCAACCAAACTATCGACTGTACCAACCTGGTGATTGTTCACGAGCTGGAAACCTAGTTGCCTTTATTTTAGGGACTTACATAGGTGACCGTGGGGGTATACCGCAGTAACTAGGGCAGACATCGGGCCATTCTTTGTAGAGTATACCTAGAGGGTGCTTCCTTATTCAAGTTTCACTTGCACTGGTAATTTGCTCTAGTGTTGGTTTGTGTAACTGTTCTTCCAACTAGGTAGTCGTTTGCTTGATTTTCCTTTAGGAACTTTTAGTGTGTGCTCTGTGCTCCCTAGTTTCCCATAGTCAGTTATTCAGTCATGGCTTTGGGTCTCTGACCTAGGGTGGTAGACCGCTCACTCCTCCGGTCGCGAGGACTTTTCGGTCTTCCGGTTAAGAACGTCGAGCTGCCTCTTTATAGGCGTTGTTTTGATAACATTGGTCTGCAGTAGTTAGTGTATGAGACTTTTACGAATTTAAACGATCCCACAAGGGGAGACCCTGTGCATAAGATATTCATGGATAAATTTCCCAACCATACCAACCAAGGAACCCCTTCTCAAGGGGATTCTTGTGCTTTTCCCTTCTTCGGAAACATTGGTGTCCCTTTGATGGCTACTTTGTACATTCCTGGGTTGAATGTGGGACTACCATTTTGGTTGGGTACCATTCCAAATGTCCCAAATTCTCTTGAAACTTCTCATTTAACCACCTTAAGTCATGGGAACCCTATTGATTTTTCTTCATCATCAAAGTATTCTCCTCCTCCTTCTACCACCTCTGGTGAAAGTAAAGTTACTAGTAACCAAAGGTCTAAACGAAATAGAAAGATGAAGAATAGGAAGAAGAAATCACCAACCTCTGCGAGTCATGTTGGAGATCGATCAACAACCTCTGCAAGTCATGTTGAAGAGAAGCACTCAGCCTCTACAAATTATGCTAGGGGCACACGCCCACTCTCTACAAGTCATGCTGGGGAAAAGATTCCAGTCACTGCTAGTCATACTGGTAATAGGTTTGTAGCCTCTACAAGTCAAGTTATTGACCCATCACTAGCCTCTGCAAGTCATGTTGGATATGTGCAACTAGCCACTGCTAGTCAGGCTGGGGGCATCGATTCTGTTGAAAAACCTAGACAGATAGGACGTAAGCCTAAGTTCCCTTGTAAGATTTGCAAGGGAGATCACCTTACTCATATCTACCCTGGAATTCCAAAGGTACAAATATTGTGGTCCCTGTATGCAAGATATTCTAATTCTGAGTCTTTTCAGGTTTCCTCACAGTCTATTCATCCATTGGTTGAGAAATTGGTCATGCCGATGCAGTCATCGTCTTATCCCACTCCTCTTTTGAGAGGTGAGGTACCTTTAGACCTTGTAGAATCTCAGCCTATTCAGACATTGGTTGAGAAAGTGGTCATGTCAATGCAGTCATCGACTGATCCCACTCCTCTTTTGGCAGGCGAGGTGCCTTTAGACCTTGTAGTCTCTCAGCCTATTCAACCATTGGTTGTGAAAGTGGACACGCCGATGCAGTCAACGATTGATCCCAGTCCTCTTTTGGGGGGTGAGGCGCCTTTAGACCATGTAGTTTTGCAACCTATGCAACCATTGGTTGAGAAAGTGGTCATGCCAGTGCAGTCATCGGTTGATCCCACCCCTCTTTTGAGGGGTGAGGTGCCTTTAGACCATGTATTCTCGCAACCTATGTAGTCATTGATTGAGAAAGTTGTCTCACCATTGTGATCGTTGGTTGATCCCACTCTTCTCTTGGAGAGTGTCGAGTCTACCAAAGTGGTCACACCGATGCCATCTTTGGTTGATCCCACTCCTTTGTTGGGGAGTGAAGTGTCTACCAACTATGTTTTTAGCATTTCCAGTTTCGTTCTTTCAGAACAAGGGGGTATTCTGCGTGCTCTGAGCACACCCCATCCAAGCCCTAGGATGGTTTCCTTTGATTGGAATGATCTTGTTGAGCCTCGTCTTCCTTATTATACACATTTTCAAATAAGGGTTGAAGTTAATTCAACAAACATCTATCGATGTATTGTGGATGAAGGATCCTCTGCAAGTATTTTATCCTCCTCGGTTTGGAAAGTCTTGGGATGTCCCGAGCTTGTATATGCTTTTCATGAGATGTTGGCTTTTGACATATGTCCTAGTGAATATTTAGGGGTTCTTCCTCAGTTTCCTTTCTCGTTAGGTGGGAAGATTGTCCATGTCGATGTTATAGTGGTGCAAGGCCCATTAGATTTCAACATTCCTCTCAGGCATGATTATGTATATGCTATGAACGTTGTGGTATCTATGCTCTTTCGGGTGATGCATTTACCTCACAATGGAAGCATTGTCACTATTGACCAGCTGGCATCTGATAATCACCATCCTAATTCAACGTTAGTTCAGGCTTCCCCTTTATATGTTCCTAGTGTTTGTGTAGACTCCACCCCGCCACAGGTTAATTATGTGGCATCTTATCCTCGGTGTTCAATTTCTTCTGAGTAGGAACCTATGCAATCTTGTTTTCCTTCTCAAGAATTGGAATCAACAATCGATCCATTGGTTTATCAAATGAGAGCATGGGAGCCCTTTCTTCCCCCTCTTGGTCCAAGTGGACTTGAGTATCCTTTTGAGTCTAATCTCATTGTTTGTAGATCAGCAAGCCCTCGTTCTCATGATTCTTTGCTGATAGACTCTGCCAGTCTTGGCCAGAACCTCCATCATCATATGGAGTATGGTCAGTTTACTTCACCCTTTGAGACTGTCGACCCTCGTTTGCATGATTTCTTGGATTTTGAATTTCCTTCAGATGAGGTTTTCCTTGAATCCATGACTACGGTTTCTATATTGCGAGAGGACTTACACCATGGTTTGTGTTTTCTTCCCTTTTGGGAAACTTTCCAAGTTGGCTATAGAAGAGACTCTTGGTCTAAGGCTAGCATCAAGCTCTACCTAAACCAGTTTCATACATGAGTCGTAGCCCCCACGGGTATTCTTTTAATCCCTTTTCAGACCCTTTAAAACATGAAAAGATTGTCAAGCGATCTTGTTGTCTTTCACGCTCGTTAAAATGAAATTTGAAGGCACATCTATCTGGCGGTATTTTACCCCTTTTTCGATCTAGATGGTCAACTGTATGAACAAATGTATACTCTAGGAGCTTCGGTTCCCTAGAAGAGTATTCTCAGGTATGATTTTAACCCCTTTTCGGGCCTAAGGGACTAAATGTACAAAAAAGGAACCCCCACGGAATCCATAGTTAAGCTCTTTTCAGACTCCCTAAAATTGAAAAGATCGTCGAGTGACCTTATTCTTTCACACTCATTAAATTGGTCCAGAAGAACATTCCTGATGGAGTCCATAGTTAAGCTTTTTTCAGACTCCTTAAAAATGAAAAGATTGTCGAGTGATCTTGTCTTTGTCACACTCGTTAAAATGATTTTGAATAGTCATCTTTCTAGTGCTAGTTTACCCCTTTGTCACATCAGAGTCCCCAATTCTTATGTGAGTGGGAAATCCCACTTATAGACTTAGCATTTAAGGGCTCTAATCATCCATGCAGAAAAGGACCATTTAAAGGCCTCTACTTTTTCCTATTCTCACCACATTCATGCAATACAAAGGTGCAAACAAGATCAGGTAACTCTACCTTAAATCCTTCGTTTGATGTCAATCCTTTCACTTTCACTCGCTCCTCAACTACACGCCTCCTCCCAAAGTTGACCTGCATTCACACATGGACAAACAGAGAGCTGCAAACATGCATTTCATATACTAATTGTTGGGTTAGATGTGATGATATCATAAAATAAATACACAATTTGAACACATGATATGGTGAGATGAAAAAACTATTCCTTTTTTAATTAATATTCACAAGAGTAAACTTACAATATGTGGTCGTCACTACTCCTCGAACCTAGTCCTGGGCTCCTCTTCACAATGCACCAACTACTCAACCTCACAATACAATTGTAAGAAATTGGGGAAAAGGGGGGATAAATTTGGGCAGAGTTTCTATCCTCTTATTCTTCTCTCATAAATGGGACCCCTACCCCTTCTTTTATAGGTAGTTATCCAGTTGAATGACTGGCCATAAGCAGTCAAACGGTTTTAGCAATTTCCCGAAACTCTTGTTCCCGTCTGCAACTTTCCATTTTCCGTTCTTTTGTCAGTATACATGGGTTGTAGAAGGCTTACATGCATATGCATGAGGGAACACATGGGTTGTAGAAGGACAGGGCACGCGTGTCTCAAAAAAGAGGGCTTTTTAGAAGAGCCTGGCTCAAGAAATTGGCAAATAGTAGGGCTTGAGGCCAGGTATGCAGGCTGGGTGCAAATTAGGCTTATAACACTCGGTGAGAATAATTCCAAAGCCACAAATGCACTTTTGAATTGTCTCAGTGATACGCTATTCACCAAAGTTGCACACTGTAAATCCGCTAAAGAGATTTGGGACAAGCTTCAAAATATTTATGAAGGAGATTTAAAAGTCAAAGCAGCAAATCTTCAGACTTACAGAGGTCAGTTCGAACAACTAAAAATGAAGGAATATGAATATATCGCAGCCTACTTATTACGAGTCGATGAAATAGTGAATGAAATCGTAGGATTGGGAGAAGAAATTGAAGAATATGTAATTGTTCAAAAGATACTAAGATCTCTTCCTATGAGATTAAACCCTAAGTTATCAGAAGAGAAAAGAAGAAAAACAAGAAACTACAAGAAGAACTAGATAAGAAAAAGGACACTCGAGAACTAGAACAAATGATCACAAAATTGAAGGTTCAAATAGAAGAAGATAAAAGAATTGAAGAAGCACTCAAAGAAAAACTATAAGAAAAGGACAAGATCATTGGAAACTTGGAAGCAGAGGTTGTCACACTAAGAAATGATATTCAAAAGAAAAATATGCAGAATAGCTCAAAAGTTCTGGATGACATTATCAATAGTCAAAAATCTCATCTTGACAAGTCTGGAATTTGATACAATCAGACAGAAAAGGGATCAAGCTCCAAAACAACAGAGCAAGAAACAAATCCAAAGAGCTATGTAGAAACAATCAAAGAGGATAGGAATATATACAAGGAAGATTATAGGGACACTCCTTCACTAAGAAGATTCAGATTTCAGAATCAACAACAGACAGATAGGCCTCAAGAAGAAGAAGGATTCATAAGAGCACCTCCTTTTAGAAGATTTTCAACTCCCAGGTATCAAACTATATTTTTTGGTTTATGTTATGCATGTAATAATTTTGTACATAAAGATGTGAATTGCAGAGCTAACAATAGGAACAATAACAACTTTGAGAGTTATACACAAAGGGATTATTCAAGGATACCTAGTGACACACAAAGAAGAAGTTACAATAGGTTTGAATATTTGAGCATTGAAGTGGAATGTTACAAATGTAACAATTTTGGATGCATGGCCAAGGATTGTAGAATGACAGTCCCTCCTAAAGAACCTCAATAGAATAACAATAATCACAGACAAGAACCTCATAAAATGGCATGGATAAGAAAGAAAGATCAGTATAACAATGAAGAATGCACAGTCGCTCTACAAGCTAAGCAGAAGAAACACGGTTGGTATGTTGACAGTGGATGTTCAAAACACATGACAGGTGATAATGACAAATTTCTTACATTACGAAAAGAAAAAAATGGACCAGTCTCCTTCATAAATGATAATTCATCCAAAATCATTGGAGAAGACACAGTCCAAATTGGGAACAACAATGAAAAGGCACAAAATGTTCTACTGGTAGAAGATATGAAACATAATCTTCTAAGTGTGATTCAAATGTGTGACCAAGGTCATAAACATACTTTTGATTCAGAAAAGTGTGATATAAGAAAAGAAGGTTCGGGGAAATTGGTCGGTACAGCTGCAAGAACTTCAAACAACATATATGTGTTAAGTGAAATTGGAAATGAAAAGTGTTGTCTAGGAAAGGAAGATGAAAGTTGGCTATGGCATAGAAGAATGGTTCACATGAATTTTGAT
The DNA here is from genome assembly GCA_009831015.1 of Picea engelmannii. NCBI lineage: Eukaryota > Viridiplantae > Streptophyta > Pinopsida > Pinales > Pinaceae > Picea > Picea engelmannii. The sequence continues at coordinate 53,894 of ML795772.1, forward strand.
AACCTTGTCAAAGTCAGAAAAAGAGAAGCAGTCAGAAAAAAGCCCCAGATCACAAAACCAACCAACACTTTATGCAAGCATTGTCAACAAGGAAAGAAAACAAAGATCAAGTTCAAATCAAAGGAATATTCAACAACAAGAACACTGGAAATTGTGCACACTGATCTAGTTGGACCAACTACAACAAAGGGCTTAAAAGGTGAAAAATACTTTATGTTATTAGTTGATGATTATACAAGAATGACTGCAGTTTTCTTTCTCAAGAACAAGTCAGAAGATTTTGAAAACTTCAAGATCTACAAGGAAATGGTTGAAAATGAGATGGATTCAAGAATGAAATGTTTGAGATCTGATAATGGAGGAGAGTTCACTTCAAAGGAATTTATGGACTACTGAAGCAGTCATGGAATAAAAAGGCAATTCTTCGTTGCTAGGACACCTCAACAGAATGGAGTTGTTGAAAGAAAGAACATGATAGTACAAGAAATGGCTCAAACAATGCTAATGGATTCCAAATTGACAGATATATTTTGGACACAGGAAGTGCATACAACAGATCACATTCAAAATAGAGTAATGCTCAGAAACAACACTGATAAAACTCCCTATGAGCTATGGAAAGGAAGACCAGCAAATGTGAAGCACTTCAGATTTTTTGGAAGAAAATGCTACATCCAAAGAGAAGATGGTAGAATGGGAAAGTTTGACTCTCGTGTGGACAAAGGACTACTTGTTGGTTTCTCAAGTACAAGGAAAGCATACAAGTGTTACAATCTAAGATTGAACAAAGTTGTGGAAAGAATCAACATAAAAATTGATGAAACAGGCATACCATAATCAAAGGAAGAAGAAAACAAATCAATGGAACAACTTTTCGAAGAAGAAGATGAAAAAGAAGTAGAAGAGGAAGATGAAGATGAAGAGAATTCGACAGAAGCAAAAGAGAAAGTTCAAAAATTATCTCCAAATAAACCTAGCAAATGAGTACAGAAGAATCATCCTTCATATCGGATTATTGGAAACAAAGATGCAAGAGTTGAGACTAGAAGAAAAATCCGTTCACCAGAACAAACACACCTAACACTCTTATCTATAATTGAACCAAATTATTTTTAAGAAGCTAGCAAGGATGAATGTTGGACTAAGGCCATGGATGAAGAATTGGATCAAATAGAGAAAAATGACACTTGGGAATTGGTTCCAAGACCAAAGAATAAGAATGTGGTCAACACAAAATGGGTTTTTAGGAATAAATTGAATGAAGATGGACAGGTTACAAGGAACAAATCTAGATTGGTATGTAAAGAATATGCACAGATTGAAGGAATCGAATTTGAAGAGACATTTTCCCCAGTTGCCATAATGGAAGCAATCCGTTTACTTTTAGCTTATGGATGCTCCAAAAATGTTAAAGTATATTAGATGGACATAAAATCATATTTTCTGAATGTGGAACTTAAATAAGAAGTCTACATTGAACAACCAGAAGGATTTTAGTTGTCAAAGAAAACAGACTATGTATGTAAATTAAAGAAGGCCTTGTATGGTCTAAAACAGGCTCCTAGAGCATGGTACTCCAGACTAGATAAGTATCTGCAGTAGGCAGGGTTTAGAAAAGGAAGTGCAGATAGAAACCTCTACATCAAGGTAAGTCAAGGTAATATTTTATTAATTGAATTTTATGTTGATGATATTATTTTTGGTAGTGATGATGATAGGTTAAGCCAGAAATTTGCAAAATACATGCATAATGAATTTGAAATGTCGTTACTTGGAGAACTATCCTTCTTTCTGGGACTTCAGATACGTCAAAGAAACCAAGGAATTTTTTTTTCTCAAACCAAGTATATCAGAGAAATGTTAAAAAGGTTCGGAATCGAAGATTGCAAACCAGTTATCACTCCCATGCAAACTAGTTGTAAGTTGAGCAAAGATGATGATTTGAAGTCTACAGATCAGAGGCAATACATGTCGATGATTGGAAGCCTACTATATGTGACAACATCTAGACCAGATGTAATGTAAGCAATTGGACAGTTGGCACGATTTCAAGCAGCACTAAAGGAATCACATGTATTAGCAGTAAAGAGTATTTTCAGATATCTTAAAGGAACATAAGAGTTTGGATTATGGTATCCAAAAGGAAAATATCTATCACTTATTGCCTACACATATGCAGATTGGGTAGGTTGTATTGATGCCCGACAAAACACCAATGGAACAACGTTCTACTTAAGTGAGTGTTTGGTATCATGGATAAGCAAGAAATAATCATCAGTATCTCTATCTACAACCGAGGCAGAGTATATTGTAGAAACAACATGTTGTACACAAGTTCTTTGGATGAAACAAACTTTGACAGATATATAGGTTGAGTATGATAAGCCCATTCCAATATATTGTGATAATACAAGTGCCATCAATATCTCAAAAAACCTGGTGATGCACTCCAAGACGAAGCACATTCCAATCAAGTATCACTTTCTATGGGAACAGGTTGCAGAAAAGAACATCAGAGTTGAGTATGTGGGCACAAAAGAACAAGTGGAAGACATCTTTACAAAACCACTTCCATGGGAAGCCTTTGAATATCTTCGCCAAAGACTTAGAGTTATTTCTACTCCAAAATGAATGATTTTTGAATGATTATCTTATATGTCTTAGATTTACACAAGGAAGCACCATAAGAGGAAAGTTAAATTAGGGGGAGCAGCCCCAGATGGAAAGATACCTTTGCAATTGATGACAAAGGTGGAGAGATTTATCAGATGCAGAGGACAGAGGCATGGTTCCATGGGGAGCAGATTTATCAGATGCAGAGGACAGAGGAAAATTTATCATATATAGAGGACAGAGGCATGGTTCTAGGGGGAGCATGAGTCATATGATTTCAATATTTCATCAGAGTATTGCCATCAATGCCAAAGGGGGAGATTGTTGATTAAGGTTGGTTGTCATTGATGTCAACCCTTGAAGAAAGCCCTACAGGACAAAGGTTTGGGTAATGGACCCAATATTGTTTGATGGAAAGATGATTTATTATTGTCTTGTCATATTTGATAAGAATTCAACATGGATGAAATCCAAAGTGGTCCCCTTATGGTGAAAGCCCTCACGAGAAGACGCTTTGCGGAGTAAGAGAATCCATGCTTAATTGTGGAATAATGATATGAAGGACAATGAATTTTTCAAGTAAACTATCCTAGATGGATAGTTCTTTTCATTCCATTTATGGTGGTATGTGTAGCATCACATAACTCCTCACGGTTAGATAGTTATGGCCATGAGAAGTTGGAGACCTCGGGTTTGAGTAATGGACCCAAGTTTGTTTGATGGATAACGGTATGAGTTATGATATATTTTTAGATAATACTATTCTATATGGATATTACATGTCATTCCATTTCTGGTGTTATGTGGAATGTCACATAACTCCTCACGGTTTGAGAGTTATGGTCTTACGAAGTTGGAGGACCCTCATATGTCATCTAGAAGCCCCAAAAGGTCAAAGTAGTCAAAGTGGTTTAAGAGATTTTAAAAGGTAAATAATAAAGTGAATTAATGAGTGTATTATAATTCAAATTGAATACAAAATAAACTATTTCAATAATAAATTTAATGGAGAAATTAGAAGTGGGTTAACCCTAAAATAAGGAAAGTGGGGCCAAGTGACCTAGAAGATGTTTTTAAGGAAGCTACTTGGAGAGTATAAATAAGAGGAAAGGATCTCTCATTTTAATAACACTTGAGCATATTGAATATATATAGGTGTTTGAGATAACAAAGGATATTTAAGCTGAAATTATGAGGGAAGGTGAAGATAAGAAGGCTGAAATGCAAGGAAGGATAAATTCTTTTGATGGTGCTTTCTAAGGTATGTTATTTACAGGTCATCTCACCATTTTTGCTATAACTTTTTTTCTATAATGATTCAGAGCATGAAATTTCTATGCCATTGAGAAAACATATTCAAGTATATGTGGTAAAACATTCAACTTGTGGGTCATTGTATTTTTGGATTTATACTCCGTGGAAAATAGGGTTTGTGGCTAGTCTTGAAACTAGTCAAAAATAGGTGTTTCAGGTAAAAACGTCATAACTTATTCATAACAGATCCACATTTAGTGAAACCAAATGTGTTGGTTAGGGTACATTCTGTAGTGTGTTTTCTAATAGTTTCATATTAATTCAACAAATATTTTGTGCGGGGCACGCTCTACAAGGTCACTCTCTATAATAAGCCAGAATTCAACAAGGTATGCCATTTTTTCTATAACTCCTTTTTTGAGAGGTTCAAAGTAGTGACACCTAGAGGAATTGCATAAAACACATTGAGAACATTGTGTATAAGTTTCAGATATTTATACATTATAGGTACAAAGTTATGATTACTTCAAGTTAGGGTTGTTGAGTAATCCAAAACTAGGCATGTGAGGCTAAAGAAAAGTTTGATGAAAATGCTAGTCTCTTGTTGTTGAAGTTAAGGAAGGTTTGCAGGAATGTGATAATATACACCAGGTCTATTACAGAGCTACAAATAAGATTTGTATGATGAAATTGATGAGGGATTTTGGTTGAGGTACATGTTGAGTACATGGTTGAGACAAGTAGTTGATGAGTTGGCACATACATGAGGTGTATATTTGATGATGTTGGTACATATTGATGAGTCATAGTTGATGAGTAGTTGACACATGATTGGTACATACTTGGTAAATGGTTGGATGCACTTGTTTATGGTACAGGTTGATTACAGGTTATTTGGTAAAGGTTGGTGCATGGTTGATGCACTTGTTTATGGTACAGGTTGATTACAGGTTGAAGTACAAGTTGATGCATGGTTCAAATTTATTGGTACAGGTTTACAGCAGTAAATCTCACAGTGACAGGTTGAGAATGGTTCCATCATTCTACTTCTACTTCAGGGTGGTAGGACGAGGCAAGGACAGGAGGTTGTATCCACCTTCTGATTTTAGCCGGAGAACATAGGGGGTTGTAGCCTCCTTCTGGTTGTAGCCAGAGAATTGGGGAGTTGGAGCTTCCCTCAGGTTGTAGCCTGAGAAACTAGGGGGTTGGAGCCTCCTTCTAGTTGCAGCTGGAAAACAAAGGAATTTTATGCTTCCAATGAATGTAATTCTTCAATACATATAAGAAAAATCATTTTGTGGTTTTCTCCCAATTTGGGTTTCCACGTAAAACAATGGTGTATTGTGTATGTGTATGTGTATGTGTATGTGTATGTTTGTTCATTTGTCTGTTGCTTATTTACTCTACAGTTATTGGATGATAATGCTTCATTGATATAACACTTGGATTATATGGTTAAAACGGATTAAATTTCTCTATTATTGATTCACCCCCCCTCTCAGTAATCCAATAATAACAACAACAAACTACTTTTAATTAACCTATTCAAATTCAATAAGCAACTATCCCGTGAAACAAGTAAATAAGCAAGAAAATACACTATCAAATTAAGAATAGACAAGTAAGCAACTAACCTATTAAAGAAAGTACACAACTAACTAACCTAGGATAACTTCTACAGCAAGTAAACTAATTAAGATTACTCAATAACCATGTAACGACCCCTTCATTACAACTACAAGCGAAGTAGAAGTGCAATTTTTTTTTTTGTGATTTTAGGGAAAGAAGGAGACAACAACAATAGTTTACCTCACCACTGACAATGGACATAAGCATGCAGTCCAGGAAACAAGAAACTATGACTCAATGCACTAGCACAGGAGAAACAGGGCGAAACATGCATTAAGACAAGGAGAAACGACTACCTGTCCGACACAAAAGGACCCCGCCTACAAGCCAAGGGACAACATCCCCCTCCTGACACACCAACCTTGATGAACAAAGACTATAACCTCAAGGCGCATGAACCAAACACATGAAGGTGTTCAACCCGTGCGCAAAAACAAACTTACAACACTCGACAACACTCACAAGGAAGGCACTGACTCCGACCAAGTTATCCTTCGCTACTATCCAAATAGGGTGAGCCATGATCCCCTCATCAGGAATCATGCCATCCCCCGGTGAAAGATGTGTCAATAACCTTGGCGCAACACATCCTATCTGGACCAAGGACTCTAGAAAAATTCGATGCGCTAGGAGTCGAATACTGACAGGGAGACTATACCCACACCCCACACAAAAGGTCAACGAGACACAAGAGGACGACTACCAAGGGATTCATGGCTTCGTCAACCACCTAACCCATTCATCAATTCTAAACTAGTCAACAATTACAAATTGTTTTTGACATTGAATATCCATCGAAATTTAGCAAGTCTAAATTATAATTTATTCTTTAACTTACCAACTAATTAACAATTAATACAATCCAATAGGCCATTCTAATTTACACCATAGTCGTTACTTTCAATCTGAATAACATCACCTTCGAATCAATTGACAATTCTACATTACAATCAAGCATTAATTTCAATCGAAATAACCTCAATTACGAATCAGTTCGGCAATGTTGCATTATGATTTAATCATTAACTACAAATCAATTTAGAAAAAATAATCTATACTTTGTTCAATACTTCTAAAATCATTTAACCATTAATCACCATCTAAAAGGGTAATTCTAAGTTAATCCATGAAATTACAATCTAACTATCAAATGACAATATATAACTACATTAGCCACATCAATGTAAAATGCTACAATATAACACTTGTAATCATTTAAATTACACATGTCGTCTATCTAATATAATCATACCAAAAATAACTAGTTGTATGTAACATTGAGAAGGGAAATATTGACTGTTAACATCGTTGTAGCAATTGACATTGCTATGGAAATTAATACTAAGAAGGAAATTGTTGTCCTTTGACATTCTTGTAGAAATTAGCCTGGCAAAAAACATGGCAGTTACATAGCAATTAATCTGACCAATAACATGGTTGTAGCAATTAATGTTTGGCAGTGAGAGTGTTGGGTACACTCAAATTGAAGGAGAATAAGAAGACAAAACAACTACAGAAGGATCAACTTGTGGTCATTCAACAATCAATGCAGTCAACATTCTAAATAGCAAAATCATGTCCCTTCAACAAGGAACTCAGTCAATCTTTTTTTGGGCAAATCCGTGGTTATTTACAGCAAACTCAGTCACATTTAATTGGCAAAAATCATGGGCATTCATAGAAAGCTCAGACAATCAATTTAATAGCCAAAATCGTGGGCGTTTACAGCAAGCCCAGTCAATCAATTTAATAGCCAAAATCGTGGGCGTTTACAGCAAGCTCAGACCATCGATTTAAAGGAAAAAACGTGGTTATTTCAACAACAATCTCTATCAACTTTTAAAAGAAAAAACATGGGCATTTCAACAACAATCTCTGTCATCTTTTAAAAGAAAAAATGTGGAAATTTCAACAGCAATATCTGTCAACTTTTAAAAGCAAAAATGTGGGCATTTCAACAACAATCTCTGTCAATGTTTAAAAGAAAAAAATGTGGGCATTTCAACGACAATACTTGTCAACTTTTAAAGAAAAAATGTGGGCATTTCAACAACAATCTCTATCAACGTTTAAAAGAAAAAAAAATGTGGGCATTTCAGTGACAATCTTTGTCAACTTTTAAAGCAAAAACTTGGGCACTTCAATGACAATCTCAGGCACATTTTAAATGGAAAAATCGTGGTTTCCCTTTTTCATTGCCCAGATTCCAAATGCAAACACATACAGGAGTGACCAAAATGCCCTTCCCTTACCAAGATACCAATTATAAAAACGCATACAAGGAAATGATTTCATTTTTCCATCGCCAGGATACCAATACAATGCAGACATGAATAACACAGAAACATTTTTCCATTTCCAGTATACCAATTATAAAAATCCAGATAGGGAATCAAATCGTTTTTCCATTGCTAGAATACCAATACAATGCAGACAAGAATAACAAATAAAAACGTTTTTCCATTTCTAGTATACCAATTATAAAAATGCAGACAGGGAATCAAATCATTTTTCCATTGCCAGAATAAAAATACAACGCAGACAGGAATAACAAATAAAAACGTTTTTCCATTCCAGGATACCAATACAAAAATGCAGACATGAAATCAATTTGTTTTTCCATTGCCAGAATACCAATACAACGTAGACAGGAATAACAAATATAAACGTTTTTCCATTCTAGGATACCAATACAAAAATGCAGACATGAAATCAATTCGTTTTTCCATTGCCAGAATATCAATACAACACAGACAACAGTAAGATAAATGCAAGGATCCAATGGGAAAATTCATTGAAATGATCGCAGGGATTCTATGAGTCAAGGTGTAGAAAAAAAACCAACAAGGACGCAAGATAATCCATACGCAGAGGTCTTTGCTAGATGGCGCAAGTCAACAATCAGCCAAGGGAAATAACGAAGGTAGACGACTGACAGGAACATCCTTCACTCATCATCCACACACAAAAAAGAAGGGCGTTGAGATCCATAGGTCTATTAACACCGAAGCGACAACCGTAGATGAGGCTCCGAGCTGACTGCTCAGGCGAGGAATGATGAGCTAGGGATGAAAGGAAAAAATAAACACAATCTTCACAAATCAATACACCACAGGGAGGTCAAGACATATCGGGAATCGAAGGCCTTGGGATTCAATCAATCATCAAGTTATAGGCCATGGAAAAATTCATTCATCAACTAGAACGCTAAGAAAATCAATCTACTTACCCAATTAAACCTGCAGATCTAAAGGATAAATCCTACTACAATATACCATGCAAAAATAAAGAAAGTGTACCATTATCTGATCGCCCACTCTGAGTTGATGTGTCGCACGCTCCGTGCAACTCCTGCTTGTTGATCGACGAGACTTCACTGGTACCTCCTAGCCAATGCTAGGGGTACTCTTCTTCCCCCTTAACCCCCCGAGCTACAAAGGGCCCACACACACTAACCAGAGAATCAACTAGCTCCCAGCTCACCTCGCAAGGCCGAGCTACCACTCCTCACCGAGATGGGTATCCCAACTCCCACAAGCTAAGTCAATCAAGTATAGATTTTTGTAGCATAACATTATGCCAAATAGAAGAGATCTCTCTTCCTCCTCCTCCCTCCTTTATATAGATTGTTGAAGTCCTTTACCTTCCCAAAATCCCATTTAAATTAATGTTTAATAAATTAATTCCTAAAAATCCTCCCCGTACAAGTGTCACCCATCCCCTTCATTCCTCCATAAATAATTTTATTTAATTAACTAATTACCCCTATTTCCCTCACCCACCTAAATTCAATCCTAGAATCACTCCTAGGTGTCCCCATATTCCCTTACAAGTTTTAATGACTTTCCCCATTACCAATTTACTAGTTGAGTTAATTTAGAAAGTTCTTAAATTGTAGATACCTTACTAAGTTTGACTTTCATCTTTTTCCCTTGTGTTTCCCTTTTCTTTCTATGTTTCCCTCTTTTCCTAGTTTCCTAATTATTTTAGATTTCCCTCTTTCCCCTTTTCATTTAGAACTCAATTTGGCAGGTGTAGAAATTAATTTTTCCCTATTTCCTTTTTAATTAATAATTTTTAAATTATCATAATATAATAAAACAATTATTTCCCCTTTTTTAATTTTTATCCCAACAAGTTTTTATGAATCAATTAAATTGCTTACTCCCTTCTTGTTACAAGATTAATGAAGATTATCATCATTATTTATTTTATTTTTATTTTTATAAATATATATATATATATATATATTTTAAAAGGATAGAAAAATTCTGCCACCAATATAATTTAGACCTAGACTTTAATTTTCGTGTTGGGCGACATTTTATTAGGGATATTGTTTTAAAAAAATTCTTATCACAATATTCGTCCTAAGGCCATCTAGGTTCATTCATTTATCATTAACAACATGACGTGCCCTTCAGGATTCACTAGGTTCTCCAAGGGTGCCACTTACCTCATCTGTTTCCCTTGTGCGACGTACCCTTCAGGATGCACTACATGCTCCAAGGATGCCACTTGCCTCTTTCCATTTTTTTTGCGTGATGTGCCCTTCATGACACACCACGTGCTCCAAGGGTGCCACTCGCCTCTTGACTGGCTTGGTAGACATAAAAAATCCCTAGAGTCAATATTCCGCCAGGTGAACTTGTGGGAGACTAAGGGCCTCTAAGGAATAAGGCCCCCGCCTTATTGTGCACCCTTTAGAATCATCGTGAGAGATTATCGCAATCTTCCCTCATGACATCGTGGGTCCTCTCAAACTAGGTAAACATTAACCTACAATTCGAGCCACAGTGGGAGTGCTAGTAGGCTGTGGCAGGGTTTTTGTCCACATCTCTCCCTCAACATCTCTGGCAGTCGTGTGTGACCACTCTACTCCACATGTGAGTCTGTTCAGAAATATATCGTTGGCCTGCATCATCAATGAATCATGCCAAAAATATATCCATAATCATATCATCTAATCAGAGGCACTAATATCACATATAAAACAATCAAACTCCAATGGTTCACTCCTCGATTCAATCTGGAGTCCAAGGGGTTCCATCGATGCCTCTACATCCTTGAGGTCCAAAATCCTACACTCTCAGTAAAACCGAGTCAATAGCACCTGTCTATGTCAATGCAGCAAAACAACATGACATCAACCCATAACGCCTCATAATCAAAATCAATGCTTTAATAGCATAATAATCTGGATCACTTGCGAGCAAGTGTCCTCAAAGAATAAGCTCGCTCAGTGCACAAGAGCGGAATGTTACATACATCCCCTCTTGGTCTAAACTTCGTCCCGAAGTTTCACAGTACAAGTGCCGAAAATAATGTGTATCATAAGTCTATCTATCAAACAAAAATGGAAAATGCAGGCGCATATCATATGCGTCCTCCCAGGTCGTTGAGTGCAGACTATAGTTGTACCACTGGACCTTGACCTGATCTACTGTTCGACGTCGTAGATATCAAATGCGATGATCCAAGATGCGGATCGTCTCAGCCGTGAGCGCCCCCTCTTCCGATACCTGCAAGGAGATCATGTCAATAACATGTGTAGGATCACTAATATAATGTCTCAAAACATATATGTGAAAAACATCATGCATACGCCTCAAGGAATCAAGCAAGGCTAGTCGATAGGACACGTGCCCCTTTCTTTCCATGATCCCGAAAGGTCCCATGAACCTAGGAGAGATTTTATCTCCCTTTCCAAAATTGATTGAACTCTTATGTGGTTTAACCCGCAAGAAGACTCAATCACCAACCTCGTAACTACGGTCGACACAGTGCGCATCAACATAACTCTTCTGTCGATCCTGCACTTATTTAATCCTTTGTCTTATTGTTTGCATTTGCTCTTCCATTTCTTGGATCTTTTTTGGTCCCACCAGGACCCTATCCTCAAGCCAATCCCAAATCAAAGGCATCTGACACGGTCACCCGTAAAGAAACTCGAAAGGTGCCATCCTAATGGTGCTTTGTTAACTGTTGTTATAAGCGAACTCCACCAGCAGCAAGAATTCTTCCCAATTCTTTTGTTGGTCCATCACGTACATGTGCAACATGTCCTCCAAGGTCTAGTTCATTCGTTCAGTCTGCCCGTCAGTCTTCGGGTGATATGCAGTATTCAAGTTAAGTTGGGTTCCCAAGGCCTCTTGGAAACTCATCCAAAATCATCCAGTAAACATCGATCCTCGATCATATATAATCCTCTTAGGCACGCCATGCAGCCTCACAATATCACTGATGAAAACTATAGCTATGTCAGGTGCCTCATACGTCATACGCACAGGAATAAAGTGAGCACTCTTCGTCAGAGTGTCTACTACTACGAAAATCGAGTCAAGTCTCCTTGTCATCAGTGGAAATCCAACAATAAAATCCATCGAAATAACCTCCCATTTCGATTCTGGAATAGTGTGTGGCTGTAATAATCCTGTTGGGTGTCTATGTTCAGCCTTTACCTGCTGACATTCTAGACATCTGGCCACATAGTTGACTATGTCTGCCTTCATTCCCTTCCATAAGAATAAGGGTTTAAGGTCCGCCCTCATATTCTTGACTTCTGGGTGAGCCATGTATATGGATCTATGAGCCTCGCTTCGGATCAACATCCTCAACTCGTCATTCGGCAGTACGTAAATCCAATTTTTAAACCTCAATAATCCATCATCGTGAAATGTAAATCCTTCAAATTTTGGTACCATCATTGTGTTTTGTCCAATAAAATGCTCGACCTCTTTGTACCAGTCATTGTCATGCTGTAAAGTTAGAATATTTTCACATAGATTCATCTAAAAAGGCATCACCAAAAAGATGTGTGGTCTCTGACTCAATGCATATGCCACTCAGTTCACTGTTCCTTTTACGTAAGTGATATCGAAGTCATACTCTATAAGAAATTCCGACCAACACCACTGTCATGCGTTCAGGTCGCTTTGCGTAAAGAGGTGTTGTAGTCCACATTGGTTCATCTTTAGTTCAAATTTTCATCCAACAAGGTAGTGTATCCAAACCTTCAAGGCATAAACAATGGCTAACAACTCTAAATCATGTGTCCTGTATTTGTCCTCATGCCTTCTCAGTTTTCTGGAGATGTAACTTGACTGTCTTGCATCAAGACTCTACCTAATCCTTCCTTGGATGTGTCAGTGCATACCAAGAAGTCTGCGTCCATGTTAGGGACATTTAGTATCAATGTTGTTGTCAACAACTCCTTGAGCCTCTGAAATTCCTTCACGCATTTCTTTGTCCAAACAAACTTCTTGCTCTTCTTCTGTAACTCAGTAATCGGGTTTTCTAACTTTGAGAATCCCTCGATGAACCGTCAATAGTATCCTACTAAACACATGAATCTACACACTTCTAGGACATTCGTCGGCGCAGGCCATTCCATAATAACCTCGACCTTTGATGGATCCATGAAGATACCTTCGTCGGAGATGACATGCCCTAAGTAGTGGATCTTCGATTGATAAAATGAACATTTGGAAAACTTCTCATACAATTTGTGCTCTCGCAAACACTGTAGTACCACGTGAAAGAACTCTTCATGCTCCTCCGTCGTCCGAGAGTAAATCAAATATCATCCATGAATACTTGGACGAACTTATCCAAGTACTCGCAGAACACCCCGTTTATCCAACTCATAAATACCCATGGGGCGTTTGTTAGTCCAAACAGTAAAACAGTAAACTCTTAATTTCCAATCCTCATCTTAAAGGCGGTCTTATGGACATCCTCCTCCTTGATCTGTAACTAGTGATACCCTGATTGCAAATCGATCTTTGAGAACACCATCACACCCTTCATCAGATCGAACAAATCATCAATCCTCGACAATGTATATTGATGACCCATCCTCCATAGCCTCCATGACCCATCCTTCTTTCATATGAAAATAACAGGTGCACCCCACGGTGACACACATGGATGTATCATTCCCAGGTCCAGCAAATCTTTCAGTTGCATTCTCAACTCCTGTAACTCCGGGGTCAACATCCAATAAGGAATTCTCGCTATCAGTTCAGTCCCCAGTTTTAGTTCTATAGTAAACTCCAATTCCCTCTCCAGCGGCATCCCAAGTAACTCCTCCAAAAAGACGTCTGCAAACTCTCTAACCACCGAAAGGTAATCTAGACCTTCTGCCACTCCCTTCTCATTTAACGAAAGGATCGCATAAAGCTTCCACCCCTTTCACATGCTCTTCCATAGTTGCAAGGAAGAGATGAACCTCAGGGAAACTCCCTGGTTCCAACCTATAATCACAATTCCTTGTCCTTCATCATCGACCAAGATCAACTGTTTCACCTTATAGTTAAGTATCGCCTCATGCGATTCCAACTAGTCCATATCGATCACGACATCATAAGATCCGAAGATTGTGACATACAGGTTGGCCCTGGTGACAAACTCTCCCAGGTTAAGGTACAACTCGTAACCTTTCCTCCCACCCACTATTGGCTCTCGAAGCCATCTCTACAAAGCTAAACTCATCATGTTCGACTTCCTTTAACTTAATCTTTTTTAGCACTGCACCAGAAATGAAACTCTCAGTAGCACTGGGATCTATCAAATACTAAAGGTCTAGTCAGCAATGGTACCTAATGTCTCGAGCGCAGTCGACTGGTGCTCTGCCTGGTGGTTATTCACCACTACATGAATCCGATGGACCTTTCCCAAATCTCCAATGGTAGTGGATCCAACTAATCGAGATTCTCTAGTCCTCTTCATTAGGTCATTTCACTGGAAATGTGGCTCCCCACATTCCAACATACTTTCTTCAGTCCAGTAATCATGGTAATCGAAGTAGAAACTGGGTTCTAACACTAAGTCCAACACAAACTTGTTGACCGTAAGTTTCTCGGTAATTTGGATGCAGAGCATACTGAAGCAGCTCCAAAATGGGCCTCATACTCAGGCCCCATGCGATTGCCTTTTCGCAAGGCATCAAACTCATGGAGTTGACTCTCAATGAATTCCTCAGAAGATACCTCTCCTGGAATTGTTCCTCGAAAAGTTCCCATGACACTTCATCGACAACCATGTTCAAATGTGGCAGGAGCATCTTCCGCCATAGAAGAGCGCTCCCCTTTAGTTGAAAGACCACCCTGCATACCTTCAGGATGGAGGTTGTAATCATGAAGCGTGAAGCACAATTCCTTTCCCTACAACTGTGCCTTGATGGCACAGTCGTCCTCCACACTCATGGACTCGAGAACTCAACTCTCTCGAGTTCTCGGTGGATGCTAACGGTACTAGCTAGGGCGCATTGTGGACCCTTATGAGTACAGGTTCCCTAGCCTCCTCTCAGTATTGATGGTGAATCAAGGCCCTTTCACATTACCTAGAAGAGCCTTGTCAGACCATCATCATCCCTTACAGCAAGCGAATCCAGCCCAAGGACTTGCCCCTCCCCTTGGGGGTTCGAGTCTGAGGGTATGGAAACCTCTACAGACGTTGCACTTCCTTCCACGACACCACTTTGCGAACCTCTGAGGGTCCTCTAAACGAGATCACTAGATGAACTCGTTAAAGTTTTAAGCAGCGCTAGGTTGATACTCAAAGATTTACTACAGTGGAAAGCAAGGTGATCCATAGTCGCAGGGTTGAACCTACTCTGATACCATATGTAACGGCCCCTTCGTTACAACTACAAGCGAAGCAGAAGTGCAATTTTTTTTGTGTGTTTTTAGGGCAAGAAGGCGATGACGACAATAGCTTACCTCACCACTGACGATGAACATAAGCATGTAGTCTAGGCAATAGGCAACTATGACTCAACGCACTAGCACAAGAGAAACGAGGTGAAACATGCGTTAATACAAGGAGAAATGACTACCCGCCCGACACAACAGGACCCCGCCTATAAGCCAAGGGATAAAATCCCCCTCCCGACACAATGACCTTGATGAACAAAGACTAGAACCTCAAGGCACGTGAACCAAATGCATGAAGGCATTCAACTCATGCACAAAAACAAACTTACAATGCTCGACAACAGTCACACAGAAGGAACTGACTCCGACCAGGTTATCCTTCACTGCTATCCAAATAGGGTGCGCCATGATCCCCTCATCAGGAATCATGTTGTCCCCCAGTGACATATGCATCAATAACCTTGGCGCAACACATCCTATCTGGACCAAGGACTCTATAAAACTCTAACGTGCTAGGAGACAAATACTAACAGGGAGACTATACCCACACCCCACACAAAAGGTTGATGAGACACAAGAGGATGACTACCAAGGTAGTCACGGATTCGTCAACCACCCAACCCATTCATCAAGTCTAAACTAGTCAACAGTTACAAATTGTTTTTGACATTGAATATCCATCGAAATTTAGCAAGTCTAAATTATAATTTAGTCTTTAACTTACCAACTGATTAACAATTAATACAATCCATTCGACCATTCTACTTTACACCATAGCCATTACTTTCAATCTAAATAATATCACCTTCGAATCAATCGGCAATTCTACATTACAATCAAGCATTAATTTCAATCGAAATAACCTCAATTATGAATCAGTTCGGCAATGCTTCATTATGATTTAATCATTAACTAAAAATCAATTTAGCAAGATTAATCTATACTTTGGTCAATACTCCTAAATGCATTTAACCATTAATCACCATCTAAAAGGGTAATTCTAATTTAATCCCCGAAATTACAATCTAACTATCAAATGACAATATATAACTACATTAGCCACATCAATGTAAAATGCTACAATATAACACTTGTAATCATTTAAATTACACATGTCATCTATATAATATAACCGTACCAAAAATAACTAGTTGTCTGTAATATTAAGAAGGGAAATATTGACTGTTAACATCGCTATAGCAATTGACATTGTTGTGGAAATTAATATTAAGAAGGAAACCGATGTCCTTTGACATTGCTATAGCAATTAGCCTGGCAAATAACATGGCAGTTACATAGCAATTAATCTGACCAATAACATGGTTGTACAAATTAATGCTTGGCAGTGAGAGTGTTGGGTACACTCAAATTGAATGAGAATAAGAAGACAAAACAACTGCAGAAGGATCAACTCGTGGGCATTCGACAATCAACGCAATCAACATTCTAAATAGAAAAATCGTGTCCCTTCAACAATGAATTCAGTTAATCATTTTTTGGGAAAATTTGTGGTTATTTACAGCAAACTCGGTCACATTTAATTGGCAAAAATCATGGGCATTTACAGCAAGCTCGGGCAATTGATTTAATAGCCAAAATCGTGGGCGTTTATAGCAAGCCCAGTCAATCGATTTAATAGTCAAAATCATGGGCATTTACAGCAAGCTCAGTCCATCGATTTAAAGGTAAAAATGTGGGTATTTCAACAACAATCTCTGTCAACTTTTAAAATAAAAAACGTGGGCATATCAACAACAATCTTTGTCAACTTTTAAAAGCAAAAACGTGGGCATTTCAACAACAATCTCTGTCAACTTTTAAAAGCAAAAACGTGGGAATTTCAACAACAATATCTGTCAACTTTTAAAAGCAAAAAACATGGGCATTTCAATGACAATCTTTGTCAACTTTTAAAGAAAAAACGTGGGAATTTCAACAGCAATCTCTGTCAACTTTTAAAAGAAAAAAAATGTGGGCATTTCAACGACAATTTTGTCAACTCTTAAAGAAAAAACGTGGGCACTTCAACGACAATATCAGTCACATTTTAAATGGAAAAATCGTGGTTTCCCTTTTTCATTGCCCAGATGCCAAATGCAAACACATACAGGAATGACAAAAATGCCCTTCCCTTACCAGGATACTAATTATAAAAAACACAGACAGGGAAATGATTTCATTTTTCCATCGCCAGGATACCAATATAACGCAGACATGAATAACACAAAAACATTTTTCCATTTCCAATATACCAATTATAAAAATGCAGACAGGGAATCAAATCATTTTTCCATTGCCAGAATACCAATACAACGCAGACAGGAATAACAAATAAAAACGTTTTTCCATTTCCAGTATACCAATTATAAAAATCCAGAGAGGGAATCAAATCTTTTTTCCATTGCCAGAATACTGATACAATGCAGACAGGAATAAAAAATAAAATCATTTTTTCCATTCCAAGATACCAATACAAAAATGCAGACATGAAATCAATTCGTTTTTCCATTGCCAAAATACCAATACAACGCAGACAGGAATAACAAATAAAAAAGTTTTTTCCATTCCAGGATACCAATACAAAAATGCAGACATGAAATCAATTTGTTTTTCCATTGCCAAAATACCAATACAACGTAGACTAAAGTAAGAGAAATGCAAGGATCTAATGGGAAAATTCATTGAAATGATCGCAGGTATTCTATCAGTCAAGGCACAGAAAAAAAACTAACAAGGATGCAAGATAATCCGTACGCAGAGGTCTTTGCTAGATGGCACAAGTCAACAATCAGCCAAGGACAATAACAAAGGTAGACGACTGACAGGAACATCCTTCGCTCATCATCCACGTACAAAAACGCAGGGTGTTGAGATCCATAGGTCTATTAACGTCGAAGCAACGATCGTAGATGAGTCTCTTGGCTGACTGCTCAAGCGAGGACTGATGAGCTAGGGATGAAAGGCAAAAACAACCACAATCTTCACAAATCAATACACCATAGGGAGGTCAAGACATGCTGAGAATCGAAGGCCATGGGAGTCAATCAATCATCGAGTTATAGGCCATGGAAAAATTTAGTCATCAACTAGAACACTAAGACAATCAATTTACTTACCCAATTAAACCTACAGATCCAAAGCATAAATCCTACTACAATCTACCATGCAAAAATAAAGAAAGTGTATCGTTGCATGATCGCCCGCTCTGAGTTGATGTCTCGCGCGCTCCGTGCAACTCCTGCTTGTCGATCGATGAGACTTCACCGGTACCTCCCATCCAATGATAGGGGTACTCTTCTTCCCCCTTAGCCCCCTGAACTGCAAAGGGGCCATGCACACTAACCATAGAATCAACTAGCTCCCATCTCACCTCGCAAGGTTGAGCTACCACTCCTCACTGAGCTGGGTATCCCAACTCCCACAAGCTAAGTCAGTCAAGTATAGATTTTTTCAACGTAACATTATGCCAAATAGAAGAGATCTCTCTTCCTCCTCCTCCCTCCTTTATATATATTTTCGAAGTCCTTTACCTTCCCAAAATCCAATTTAAATTAATGTTTAATAAATTAATTCCTAAAAATCCTCCCTGTACAAGTGTCACCAATCCCCTTCATTCCTCCATAAATTAATTTATTTAATTAATTAATTATCCCTATTTCCCTCACCCACCTAAATTCAATCCTAGAATCGCTCCTAGGTGTCCCCATATTCCCTTACAAGTTTTAATGACTTTCCCCATTACCAATTTACTAGTTGAGTTAATTTTGAAAGTTCTTAAATGCTAGATACCTTACTAAGTTTGACTTTCTTCTTTTTCCCTTGTGTTTCCCTTTTATTTTTATGTTTACCTCCTTTCCTAGTTTCATAATTATTTTAGATTTACCACTTTCCCCTTTTCATTTAGAACTCAATTTGGCAGGTATAGAAATTAACTTTTCCCTTTTCCCTTTCTAATTAATAATTTTTAAATTATCATAATATAATAAAACAATTATTTCCCCTTTTTTAATTTTTATCCCTGTTATCCCCGATATCTAGGGATACCTAGGAGATCATGTCTCGAGGCCCACAGGTCCTAGACATGAAGTACCGAGAGCGGGATTGACCTGAGCATGGCCCTGGAGGGCCCATCCTTCTTCTTTTTCGCCAGACTTGTCTTTTCAACAGCAACAACATCCATCACCATCAGCTTGGACTTGCATCGGAGAAGACTCTTGCTCCATGAGGTAATTGGTCCAAGGTATCATGGTATGTGTCATGTTTGATCATTATAACCTTCTTATATATGCATTAGGTTCCTTTCATTT
>ML795772.1:73452-83787 GCA_009831015.1 Picea engelmannii
TTTACTACAACACTAAGTGCTTTTGGAATTGAGCATATATAGTGCGCAGCTATCTTTGAAACAAAAGACTTCCCTGGGTTGATAATTTATGTTTCACTTGGTTGTTTGAAATTAATTAAGCAATTATAGTGACCAACACATAGAACCTAACTCTCTAGTCTTTATATTTTGATCCTCCCGAGATCTTGCCCTTGCTTTTGAATCCATAATACCCTCAGGCACTGGTCTTTCTCTCCAACGTTGAGCCTGTTATGTAAAAAACTATATTTCAAAACTCTCAAATTTGAAACCCTAACTAACCCTAACATCTACTAACCCTCAATTTAATGATGATGTCATGCCCTTTTTGAGCTTTCGGTTGATAGAAAACATTGTGGCTTAGTCATCTAATTATAGACATTAATGTACTAATAGTTTTCATTGGATAAATAACAAAACGTTGACCTCTTTGTCTACCATACTAACCCTAGAAAAAGTTGACCTCATCTCTAGTATAGTGATGCAACAATTATGTTATATATGAGCATTTAAATGATATTTAATGCATTGAGTTGATTCAAGGGTTGATTATTTCCATTGGATGTTATATTGTTCATTGTTTATTGACAAGTAATATTATATGCCATTGCCATCATCGCAAACATTGACTTCGTCAATATTTACTGCTTATTTATGCTCATATACATTGAATGTTGATAGTCCTTGATTAATGAAGTAATAACCACTACTGCATGTACTAGTGTTATTGTTGTCTTGTCTTGCAAACAGGTGTTTATTCTGTGGTATCTCCTCATTTGACTATCTTCTTGGCGGTAATCTATGAAGGGAAAACTAGTCTTGATCCTTTAAGCTTTCAAACCTTTTGAGCCTTTTCCTTTCAAACCCCAAATTGCCAGGGATGTCTCCCTTGGGCTTAGCCTCCCTAAATAGAAAGAGCCCCCCATCGAGGTGACAGTGGGTGGGGAAGCTCCTGTTACGCCAGTTTGACCCTTAACCTTCAGCTACTTGACCTAAACAACAAACTAAGCGATCACAATCCCAACAGATTTTTATGAATCAAATAAATTTGTTACTCCCTTCCTGTTAGAATATTAATGAAGATTATCATCATTATTTATTTTATTTTTATTTTTATAAATATATATATTTATATATATATATATATATATATATATATATTTTAAAAGGATAGAAAAATTCTGCCACCAGTATAATTTAGACCTAGACTTTAATTTTCGTGTTGGGCGACATTTTATTAGGGAAATTGTTTTAAAAAAAATTCTTCTCAAATTATTTGTCCTAAGGCCATCTAGGTTCATTCATTTATCATTAACAATGCGATGTTTCCTTCAGGACACACTAGGTGCTCCAAGGGTGCCACTCACCTCATCTGTTTCCCTTGCACAACGTGCCCTTCAGGACGCACTACATGCTCCAAGGGTGCCACTCGCCTCTTTCCATTTTTCTTGTGTGGCATGCCCTTCAAGACGCACCACGTGATCCAAGGGTTCCACTCGCCTCTTGATTGACTTGGTAGACATCAAAAACCCCTGGAGTCAATACTCCACCAAGTGAATTTGTGGGAGACTAAGGGATTCTAAGGAATAAGGCCCTCGCCTTATTGCGCGCCCCTTAGAATCATCGTGAGCGATTGTCATAGTATTCCCTCATGGCATCATGGGTCCTCTCGAACTAGATAAATGTTAACCTACAGTTCGAGCCACGGTGGGAGTGCTAGTAGGTTGTGGTAGGGATGTTGTCCACACTTCTCCCTCAACATCTCTGGTAGTCATGCATGACCCCTCTACTCCACATGTGAGTTTGGTCGAAAAGCTATTGTCAGCCTTCATCATCAACAAATCATGTCAGAAATATATCCATAATCATATCGTCTAATCAAATGCACTAATATCACATATAAAACAATCAAACCCCAATGGTTCACTCCCCGACTTGATCCAGAGTCCAAGGGGTTCCATCGATGCCTCTGCATCCTCAAGGTCCAAAATCCTACACACTGTCTATGTCAATGCAACAAAATCCTTGAGGTCAATAGCACATGTCTATGTCAATGCAACAAAACAACATGACATAAACCCATAACGCTTCATAATCAAAATCAATGTTTTAAAAGCATAATAATCCAGATCACTTGCGAGCAAGTGTTCTCAAAGAATAAGTTCACTCAGTGTGCAAGAGCGGTATGTTACAAAGAAACTAACTAAGCTCAAAGGCAAGTGAACTCTATTCTTAAACTAATATTCACAACTATTTCTAATTCATAAAAGGAAATTTACCGAATTGAAAGCATTATGATGATAAAATCAATTAACAACTAATCTCTTATGATAAGAAAACTACTCTTTAACCTACCAAAGAAAAAGGCTATCTACCCTCCAAATGCAAGAAAACTACCTTCTAGTCTATGAAAACTCAAATATAGTGTTGATGGTTGTGTGAATGTCTCTGATGTCTTATAATATCACGATGGCACTTAACAATGAAAGATAATTCAAGAGGGATAAACTCGATATTGACTTCAATAGAAAAGTGAAAAGTGTGAATTAGGCAATCCAATGAGAACTTAGCCATTACAAAAACAACATCAATTATCCCGCATATCCATGTGATTATTACTCATGCATTAATCATTAACAGTTATAAAGAGATTATGAAATTCAATTGCACTATATACTACGTAAGCAAACTCATAACCAAATTCAATCATTAACTACAAATTGAAATTGCAACCTAAATCTAAGAAAGAAAGTGCATGAAGTAAACTAAACTAATTATATTTAACAATTCAATTTGAAAAAAAGAGAAAATATTCATAAACAGAAATTAAACATTATTCTAGAATATGACAAGTAAACAAATGAGCAAATTAATTAACAACTAGATAAGCAAAAACTAAATAGTAATTGAATAAGAAATCTGCAAATAAAAACTAAAGCTAACACTATCCATCCACCGAAGCCTTGTTAAATAAAGCATGAATTAAAATTATGTTCCTAAAACTCTGTTTTAAACTCTATTTTAAACTTTGTTTCAACATAAAGAAAGCCTAGTCTATCATCTAATCACACATGGGGTTAGTGTCTAATCTTGCAAGCTTGCTTCTACTAACTAAAAATTCATTACATATCAACAAAATCCTTCATAATAACCTTCAAAAGAAAACTAAAATAATTAAGCTATAACAACAATTTATACAGTGAGAAAACAAAATAACAATTCATGTACAGGAAAAGAAATAAAAAGACATCTATGCTACTTAATTCATAAGAAAACTCATAGGATAGTTACCCAGATTGTTGGTGGGCCCCCAGCAAGTCATGGTCAATCTTCAAATGCACACCACGAACTTCAACAAAGTGATTTCACCATTAAAACTAAAAATGCAGGTTTTACACAATTCTGGCAAAATAACAATAAAAATTGACTTTCTCTCTAACTCTCTATTCCTGAACTTTTTAACTATTGTCTGACCACTGAGGTGGTATTTATAAGATTTAAAAACTGAGAGGTTGACCACTGGAGGGTTGATCCTCTTCTAAAAACAGTAAATTTCATTTAAGATGCCCTAACTGTCGAAATGAGGCAAGCCAATAATTGCCCAACATAACAACCCAAATCGAGTTGTCAAGAATTTAGTAGCTGGAGGCCATGAGCATGAGAAAAACCCATGTCTCTGATTCACCCATCACTGGCGGCCAATACCATAAACGCCAAACCGCCCATCATTTTTGTGCAGGACAGAGTGTCAGATGGAGCATCGGACTGAGTGTCGGATGGAGTACCAGACTGAGTGACAGAAGCAAAAACAAGCTGCGATTTTTCCCTGTGACACCAAAAAAATGTGAATTAGATTCCTGGAAACATAAAAACATACTGAATTACACTCAAGATCATCATAAAACACGAATTATGCATACCTGGTATGGATCATAGTGTTTTGGCACAAAATCTCTTCAAAAACTCCGTCAAAACATGAAAACACATATATACATTCGAAAAAAGTATCTAATTAATGTCATAAAATAGATCATATCACGGGCCCAACATTACCCCCACACTTATGATTTTCCAGGTCCCACTGCAAACAAAAAAATAAATTTCCCTTCATGAGTAAGCCTATCCTCTATGTATGTGTTGCACTACCCAGAGGCACTGCTCAAACCAACTTTGTTTTCCTTGTTTCCTTTCACCTTGGGGTTTGGTGTTTCACTCAATTGCAGAGGGCCAAATTCAAACTACCTCCTCACTATTTACACTCCAGAATACCTGTACAAGCCTAAGGGTTTAATTCCTAAAAAGTCTAGCTTGGCTTACTAGCATCAGTCTATCTAAAGAGTCAACCTTATCTATTTGAAGCCCTATTCAAAGCCTTCCTGGTCATTACCATCCCTTAAACTTATTAAAAGACCTCATTTTGAGCCATGGATACTCCTCAATCAAGGAAGACACACAAAGGTGGCAAGGTGGTCAGAACATAACTGGTGGACATGCATATTTTTGATACAGAACCCATAGCAGGAGAGGACTTTCCAAGAGTAGGGCGCCTCTCTTTCTGTCAGAACATGCAGAGAGGCCATCCAGAGGTAGCAAGACAATTTGCACTATAGTTTGATGGCAAGAAAACCAAGGTTGGTTATTTGGAGTTTGAGGTTACTGAAGCCTCTATCTCAGCAGCAACAGGGATCCCCATTACAGGTGAAATGTGGTTCAAAACCATGGATTTGATTTCAGCCTATGAAAAAGATCTTTTTAAATCTGAATCTCAAGTCAATGACTTGTCCAAAAGTATGCCAAGGAGTTAACTAATTGAACAATTTGACATATTACTGAAGATCATACAAAGATATTTGACTTGTGAAGGGAGATTCAACACCTTGTACCAGTACCATATAAGAAAAAACTAAATAGTAATTGAATAAGTAATATGCAAATAAAAACTAAAGCTAACACTATCCATCCACCAAAGCCTTATTAAAGAAAGCATGAATTAAAATTATGTTCTTAAAACTCTATTTTAAACTCTATTTTAAACTTGATTTTAAACTCTGTTTCAACATAAAGAAAGCCTAGTCTATCATCTAATCACACATGGGGTTAGTGTCTAAGCTTGCAATCTTGCTTCTACTAACTAAAAATTCATTACATATCAACAAAATCCTTCATAATAACTTGCAAAAGAAAACTAGAATAATTAAGCTATAACAACAATTTATACAGTGAGAAAACAAAATAACAATTCATGTACAGGAAAAGAAATAAAAAGACATCTATGCTACTTAATTCATAAGAAAACTCATAGGATAGTTACCCAGACTGTTGGTGAGCCCCCAACAAGTTGTGTTCACTCTTCAAATTCACACCACGAACTTCAACAAAGCGATTTCACCATTAAAACTAAAAATGCAGGTTTTACACAATTCTGGCAAAATAACAATAAAAATTGTCTTTCTCTCTAACTCTCTATTCCTGAACTTTTTAACTATTGTCTGACCACTAAGGTGGTATTTATAAGCTTTAAAAACTGAAGGGTCAATCCTCTTCTAAAAATAGTAAATTTCATTTAACATGCCCTAACTGTCGAAATGAGGTGAGCCAATAATTTCCCAACATAACAACCCAAATTGAGTTATCAAGAGTTCAGTAGCTGGAGGCCACGAGCACGAGAAAAACCCATGTCTCTGATTCACCCATCACTGGCCGCCAATACCATAACCACCAAATCGCCCATCATTTTTATGCAGGACGGAGTGTCAGATGGAGTATCGGACTGAGTATCGGATGAAGTACCGGACTGAGTAACAGAAGCAAAAGCAAGCTGTGATTTTTCCCTATGAAACCAAAAAAATGCGAATTAGATTCCTGGAAACATAAAAACATATTGAATTACACTCAAGATCATCATAAAACATGAATTATGCATACCTGGTGTTGTTCCTGAGTTTATACTTTAAGGCTCTAAAGTATACCGTCAAGGCATCCGAAAAGGTAGAGATAATTAATGGGTAAAAATAACTAGTTTAAAGGAAACCAAGATCACAATTGGTTCCCTAACTGTCTCTGTCTAGCTTCCCATTGTTCTTGAATGCTAATATCCCTTTCAATTGCAGCCCATGATCGTTCAAGTTCTACCCGTGTATTTGTTGTTTGTAGGATGGTATTGAATAGATCTAACATAATTCTTGTTTGATCTGATAGACCGGGTTCTATATTGGGTTGTCTGGTAACTGGAACAGTCATGAAAGCTGAGGGTTTCGTTTTTTTGTAAATCAAGAATATTTTCAAGGGTCGCAAATTTCTGGTTCGAATTTATAAAAATAGAACTTCCAAATTATGAATCAATAGTATAACAGAAATAAAGGCCTTTTCTAGTATCTGAGTCAAATTTAAAGGAGACAGTGTACAGAATGAAGAAAAAAAAGGGAACATGTAGTTCTATAACAAAAATGAGGCATCAATTTAAGAGGAATCTCATTTTAAGTTAATACAAGAAAAAGGGATGATAACTTTGTAGAAGCATACAATTTCAGAGTCCTAATATGTTCATAGGTCTTATATCCGTTGAAAGATGATACAGAGGAAAAACTGCAAATGATTAGATAATCTGACTGTTCAATCACTATAATAGAAGTTACCACATGAAACACATCAAACAAAGTATGAAATAAAAATTGAATGATA
The DNA here is from genome assembly GCA_009831015.1 of Picea engelmannii. Classification (NCBI taxonomy): domain Eukaryota; kingdom Viridiplantae; phylum Streptophyta; class Pinopsida; order Pinales; family Pinaceae; genus Picea; species Picea engelmannii. The sequence goes on from ML795772.1 coordinate 80,152, forward strand.
GAGAAACACATAACTCAGGCTTGAACAGATCTGGATTCCTCAATCTATATTATATTAATTCAGGAAAAACGAAGTTTTGTCTTTACAATTCATCCAAAAAAAAGCGTCTTCTTAGTCTTGAAAAATTACATTTATACAAAAACACCAATCTTAGGACAGTTGGTGATTCCCTAATTCTTAGAGACTAACTATTTGTTAAAAAATAGATCCAAAACCGTTTTCATGATCTTCTCCATTTTTCATTTTCTTTGAAGTAAAGCTCTTCCAAACAATACTTTTACTTTGTTGATGACTCCTTCTTTAGATTTGATACATTTAATGCATCACTCCAGGAACTGTGTAAAATTTTTGGGGGGCTCTGGAAGATCTCTTGCCTTGAACAGATAAACCTTTCTCTGAATCTTGGAAAGACGGTCATCAACTCCTTTATCTGTAAACTTTGCTGACTGCAGCTTTAAGTTAGGCTCAACTAACAACCTATCCATTAGGGTGACATCGATTTTTCTTAGTTGTGAAATTTCCATTTGGATTTCACTCAAATTTTCCCTAGAATTTAATTGATGTCTTACAATATTGATCTGTCCCAAAAGTCCTGTATAATTACCTTTTCCAATATTTAATGACCATTTTTCTAAAAGATCAAAAACTTCTTCACGGTCATCTCTGATTTCTTTGGCTATTCTTTTGCTTTCAGTTATGTTGGTTTCCCATAGCTTGAGCATGATGTCGCCTCTAATTTGCTCTGTGGCTGATACTTTCGTAGTTTTGGGTACCTCTTCACCTGTCGAATATATAATTTCCTTTTGGATAGTAATTCTCATTGCTTTGGCTTCTTTTTCCCTTAGGATAATATTATCAAAGGCGTTATCTACTCCTTGAAAGTAATTCTGAACAATTTCTATCTTGAAAATCAATTTTCGTTGTTCAATTTCTATTTTTGAATGCACTTCCAGTGACTGGGCCAAGAAAGCTTTTAGGTCTATAATCTGATCTTCCATCGATATTAGTCTAGCCTACAACTTTTCTGCGTGCTCCTTTTGTTGAGTAATCTGTACCTGACTTGTTTGTATTTCCTAGCTCATTTCATCCAAACTTGTTTTGAGTGATTGAACCTCTAACCTTTCAGCATCCCTTGTCTACTCCAATCTTTTACTCATTTCTTCTCTAATGCTTTCCTCAACATCCTTTAATTACTCTCGTAATTGTGCTATGATATTATCACTCTTATTTATCCTTGTTATCATTTTTCCCACGGTAAAAAAGTTTGTTGTTGCCATGGCTCCCATGGAACCTGCTATCTCTGTAGCGAAATCTTCTTCCTCCAAAATTTTTTCGTCTATCAAGACTTTATTTTTTTTAACCATGTTCCCCTCCCTCTTATGCATCTCCTGTTTTAGGATGGCCTTCCTTTTTCTACTGAAAAAATAATCGGAAGGAGGAATCTCATCTATGGGAATGGAGGTAAGGTCATCAACAAATATAACTCTCGTCTGTGGGAGTCCAAAAGTGGATTGTAAGGGGGTTAAGGAAGCTATGTGACTCCCTAGATCCATAGATCCTTTCTCTCATGCTGCCTTAGGCATGTTGACATCAACCCCTGGTGATGAAGTGCGAGTAGGCTTACTAGACTTGGGAGGTCTTCCTAACCTTTTCTCTGCTTCAGTCAATTTTCTTGGTGGAGGCCTTTCTATATCCTGTAGGGATTTTTTGAGATTTCCCTTCTTTTGTGCTTCATGCTCGAAACCTGGTGGAATGATTTCTTGCTCCTGGGGGAGGGTAATTTCTTCTCCTTGAAGTACTTGGGGTAGACCACTCCGTCAATGCTTCTGAAAGGTCCGAAAGTTGACTTTCAAGTCGGATGACAGTGTCTGTACTCTTTCCAACACTTCTTTATAAGACTTGGTCCATTTGAACATGTCGTCCCAAGGGGACTCCTCATGTTCATAGGCTTTCATATTGCAGTGTATCAAGTGTTTTTTCACTAATTGATAAGTTTCATGCCTTTTTTACTCAATATTTAACAGTTTAACTTCTTCGAGTGCTTCTGCTTCCACCCTAGAATGTCCCAAATTTAGTAATGAAAATTTCCCGATGTGCACAAGGAAGATTGGCCAGGACTTATTTTAAGATGCCTTTAGCTCTATTCCAATACTGCCTTTTACTATTTGGTGTGCTACTTCCCTACACACTAGTCTATCCGGAAGGAATTTTGGAAGCGCATGAGGGGGTTTGAGCACCCATAAACCCTTATGTAGGAGAAGATTTCTTCAATGAACCAGTCTGCTATTTGCTTGAGGTTATTTGAAACTGATTCAGAAATGTGAGGAGGGTCACAACCAAAAAATATTTTATGCATTGGTATCACCACGAAATGGCAAATTTCGTAAAACGAATTTTTTGCATTTTCTTCCCACAACTCAAAGTGATATTCGTGAATAGGTTAAGGGCAGGTTATTTTTAGAAAAATAGGACCGCGGAGAAATAAAATAAAACAAATGCAGAAAAAAAACACAGAAGACACACAATACAAGAGAGACACAGATTTACGTGGTTCACCCAGTGTGGGCTATGTCCACCAGAGAAATTGCCAGGTCCTTCCTTTATTATTATCCAACAAATGAAGGGATACAACCTACAACAAAACCCATTGTAACTTCCTCTTCTTTCTCTCACAATCTCCTCTCTCAGAATACAATATTCACCATCAATCATAGCCGCAATACATTTCCCTCATAAAAGAGGGTTGCCTTCTAGGGAAAAAAACCCTAACATAATCTCTACCGTTAAATCTTCGACCTTATAATGAATGGTCCAGATTTACAATGAAATTACAATATAATTTTACAAGGCAATTTTTTCTTCGGGGGCTTCGCCCCCGAACCTCCGCTTGCCCCCAGACCCCCCAGCCGGGGGGATAGCGGGTATTTATGGTACCCCCCCTCTGCACTCCCCCGCGTGGAAGACTGTACATACTTCTGGGGTGTAAATACTTTATGGGGTATAAACATGGCTGAAAGCAAGGACCTCTGAATCAGGAAGATAATCAGGCTCCACAACCAACAATCTCCCACTTGGAGACTGATCTCAACAACTGCACCGTTGTTGTATATTCTGGACTCTGAACCTTCTTGGACCTGGAAAATTTCTCATGTTCATCTTCATTCTTGAAGACCAACTGAAACTGAGCAGGAACTCATTTTCTCCCTGGTTATTCCCTTTGTTAACATGTCTGCAGGATTTTGGCTAGTGTGTATCTTTTCCAGCTTCAATTGTCCATCTTCCAAGGCTAATCGTATGAAGTGGTACCTCAACTGTATATGCTTAGTCTTCGAATGGAAGGTTGAGTTCTTTGCAAGGTGAATGGCACTCTGACTGTCACAGTACAACCTGTTTTTCTCCTTCTTCTTTCCCAATTCCTCCATAAACGTTTGTAACCAAATCATCTCTTTACTAGCCTCTATAGCAGCAACATACTCTGCCTCTGTTGTTGAAAGTGCAACAACCTTTTGCAATTTCGAAATCCAACTTACTTTTGTTCCACCTATAGTAAAAACATACCCTGTGGTGCTCCTCCTACTGTCTTTATCACCTGCCATATCTGAATCAACATATCCCTGTAGAAAAGTGTCTGAACCT
>ML795772.1:86142-107680 GCA_009831015.1 Picea engelmannii
CATTTAAATGATCTGCAACAAACCCACCTTCTGACATCTTCATATTAAATAATCTCTTCATTAGAAATACCTTATTCGATGCTGAGGGTTTTTCATACAATTTGGCCAACGCATCCATCAAACCCTTCGTTGTCTTTTCTTTCAAAATATTGAAAGCCACCGACGCTGCTAGGCTCAGTCGTATCGTTCCTAGAGCCTTTCTATCAAGAATCTCCCATTCTTCGTCCTTCATGGTCATCGGCTTCTTTGCTACTCCGCTCAATGGTAGGAATAGATCCTTCTGATATAAATAGTCTTCCATCTGCATCTTCCATAACTCGTAGTTTTGGCCATTAAATTTCTCAACCCTAAACTTTTCATCTTCTGACATTTCTCCCACTCGAACCAGGAACCCTCTTTTCCTACGAGTTACCTTACGCTCTGATACCAGTTGTTAGAAAAACAGGACCGCGGAGCAATAAAATAAAACAAATGCAGAAACAAAACACAGAAGACACACAATACAAGAGAGACACATATTTATGTGGTTCACCCAGTGTGGGCTACGTCCACCAGATAAATTGCCAGGTCCTTCCTTCATTATTATCCAGCAAATGAAGGGATACAACCTACATCAAAACCCATTGTAACTTCCTCTTCTTTCTCTCACAGTCTCCTCTCTCAGAATACAATATTCACCATCAATCATAGCCACAATACATTTCCCTCATAAAAGAGGGTTTCCTTATAGGGCAAAAAACCCTAACATAATCTCTACCGTTAGATCTGCAACCTTATAATGAACGATCCAGATTTACAATGAAATTACAATATAATTTTACAAGGCAATTTTTTCTTCGGGGTCTTCGCCCCCGAACCCCTGCTGGGGGCCCGCTTTCCCCTAGACCCCCCAGCTGGGGGGATAGCGGGTATTTATGCTACCCCCCCCCTGCACTCCCCTACATGGAAGAGTGTACATACTTCTGGGGTGTAATACTTTATGGGGTATAAACATGGCTGAAAGAAAGGACCTCTGAATCCGGAAGATAATCAGGCTCCACAACCAACAGTTATGTTCCAACTCCAATTCATCAGGGGAAATGGAGTCATAAAACAAATTGCGTCCATGAGGTATGCTGACATGTAGAAGGTGAATAGTTGACCTCGGGCTCTTACAACTCTGTAATCCAAAATCTCTTTGGCTATATTATCAGATAAAATCTTTTCCCAATTGAAACTATATCCTTCTAATGCTTCTTCTAAAAAGGGCACCCATTCTGTGGGGAAATGATGGGGATTCTTTTTGCCAAAGATTTTGCATAGCATCATGGCTACATAAACCATGTACTCATTCAAAGAAGTTGTGGCATAAATTCCATGGGTATCAGCCCTAAATTTTGATGGACATCTCCAGCAACCTTTGATTAAATCGAGGTAAGTTTGGTCTACCTCAGTTCACTCCTTTCTCTGGAATTCCGCTATAAATTCGGCATTGTAAATGAAATTAGGATTGGGTGAGAGTTTGTACATAACCTAGATATGTCCAGGTCTGAATGAGCCGATAATGGCCCCTTGATCATTTAAAATGTTTCTCATTGTAATATCAACCTTGTCCAAAGCCCAACTGATCATGTCATTGTACGCCATGAGTTGTGGGCATGTTGCAATTTTGTGAAGTTCTGATTTTGTTATGTCTCGAAGGTGATTCTTGGAGTCATTAGGGGAATTTTTTATCTCGAAGCCCATATTTTCATAAATTTGTCTCCATGATTTAATTGAGTCGATAGCATGCGGTGTGGTGTCTGATATGACATCTCCCTCTGGGATGGAACTCTCAGCTATATCTTCACTCTTCTTGGGTCCCTTCTTTGGTGCCATGACTCTGTATTGGAATGAAAACTTGTCACAGAAGAGAGGTGTGAAAGCTCAGCTATATTATCTTACTTCTGATAGAAAAAGAAAGAATAAGTTTCAAAACACAAACCTCTAATTTTCTTTTAACTCATTTTATGGTGAAAGTATTGACGAAGCTATCAAGAATTTAATACCTTTAATGTAGAGAATATTTCTGAGATACGCATTTGTGTCACATAAATCATGATCTATCCGTTATTAACGTGGTCATATTTTGACAATTCTAAAATCAACATTCAAAAAGTCTCTTTTGACAGAGACCGAAAAGAAAGTACCTAATAAGTTTAATTACCATTAAATGTATTTTTAAAATGAAGTTAGTTCTCTTTAAATTTCGATATTGAGTCACAACTTCGAGTTTCGGGGTTTCAGGGATCGCGGTTACATGAGGTATGTCACCACTAAACCCCGAATCCTGAAATCACGATGAGATTAGTTTTAAGCCTTAACTTCAGTATTGAGTCGGGACTTCACGTTTCGGGGTTTAGGGGATCGCGGTTACATGAGGTATGTCACCATTAAACCCCGAATCCCGAAATCACGATGAGATTAGTTTTAAGCCTAAACTAATCAGGATTAAGACTGACTTTCACTTCCTTCGAGAAATCGGGAATCGAGATTTCGCGATTCAAAATGTATTAAAAAGGTGTTGTTCTAAGTAAACCTCGAATCCTGAAAGATTAAAAGATGGTTAATTAACTCCTTTAGGGTCTTAAATTATCGCGATTTGAAGTACTTTATAGAACATGCGTCTAGACTTTAATAACACTTGAGCTTTATGTCTTTAATTATAATGAAGAAATGAAATCATTTCGGGACTTCGGTATCAGTCTTTGGAACTAATAGTGAGGATTATACCTTATGAAAAGTTGAATCCCGAAAGAGAAAAGTTTTAGTTTTAAAGGTGAAAATTTTCAAACCTAGCTTCAACATAAGCTCCAATTGGAGACCTCGTCTCCTTGCGGGACGAGGAGAATGGGAGGACTTAGTGCCTTTTATTGGGTAAATGGGGTCATTTATTTCGGTCTGTGAAACATAGATGCGAAAACTACTAAGGGGATAAAGATCCCAACCTTAACTTCGGAAAACTTTCCAAACTAAAGCGTTTGACAATCTCGAAATAGGATCACTTGGATTTCCCTTTCTAAAACCGACCTTAGACTTGTGCAAGATAATCAAAACAAGATTAGTCATTCTACCATATTTTATTTGATCGTATTCGCATCAAGAGACTCTTAGAGTCTAATATGGAATCCCATAATCTTAGAGTGTAATCTGGCTGAAAGAAGAAAAATACCAGAGCATCTTGCAATTTGTGCATAATAGCCTTGTCCGTTATGGAGACATTGCTTCACTGTCAGGGGGCCTATTTAGTACCCTGGTGAAGTTATCGGATTTTCCACATTGAATTTCCTTTCACCACTTCATTAATTTTAACATTTAAATGATGAGATGAGGGCAATCATATAATGAATTTCCTTTCATCACCTCTTTATGTTAGATGGGTGCAATTGATAACGAATTTCCTTTCACCATCTCTTTATGTTAGATGGGGGCAATCAATAAGTATGTAACATACACAGGGAAAAAAAAAATTATTATAGAAAAGGTTTGTCAACTTATTAAAAAGCTCTGGATTGATCTACTTTTGGCCCTCAGACACTCTAACTTTATGGAGAATCTCAGGGAAAATTTATCAACACTTTTTTTTTTTTTGAAACTTCACTAGAGTGAAAACGATATTTTTATTTCTGGTAGAAGGACTAAAAAGGTTAATATTAGCCCAGACATACTTCCAGTTCATCCAAGGCTTAGGAAAAATAGAGGATTTTACCTATCTTTGCTTCGAACGTTAGTTTCAACATTTCTGAAATTAAGATGAGACTTAAAGGGAGAAAAAAAATATTGGGTGAAGAGTAAGATTGATAGTGATCGAAGTGGAAAGGTGAGATAACCTTGGAAACTTGGGAGTGCTAACGAGTATTAATCATTTATTTATATAATTTATTTTTTTATTTATTATTATTATTTTTTTTTTATAAAAAAAAAAATCAACATCTCGTTCACTTGTACCTCTTAGGATATTTTTAACTTAGGTTCTCGGGTCAGATTTCATACCTTAATAGTTCATCGTATTTACAACCAAAATATTGTTTACTCATTACCTTTAGGGCAAGTTTTTATCATGGTTATCCATGCAGATTACCCCTGTAGTAAAATTGGTCTCTTGAGTCCTCACGCTTTTCTTGCGAACAACTGATAACTGTCAGACACACTCATACTAACTCTGTGAACTGCTAGATTTCAACTGCTTTGAAAAATCTTGATTTTTATTTATTTATTTACATTTATTTATTATTTTTTTTTTTTTAATCTACCGAAAGCAATGTGACTATAAAGAAAACGTGAAAACAAACCGGTATATACAATGAAAGTTTGAAAATGTATTACTGCATGTAGTGTTTAATATATTTCCCATTTACAGGGGGGCTTAGGATATCTCCATTAGATTTTCTAATGAAAAATCATTTTCTCCTTTTGAGGTCGAGACTCTATAAGGGCCAGACCAGATCGAGTTGAATTTGTCGTGTTTGCCAGCGTCTTCTCTTTTGGATTCCCATTTTAGTACCAGATCTCCAGTGAGGAAATCTCTATCCTTATCCTTCTGATCAAACAAAGCCTTCATCTTATCCTGATATCTCTGCAACTTTTCGTTTACTTCAATCCTATTTTGCTAAACTTCGACCAACTGGTTTGCTCTCCTAGTAATGTCGTTAGGTTCTTCGTTTGAATCTTGCCAAATTCTCATTACAGGTAGAGCTAGATTGATTGGTAAAATAACATCGGTACCATAAACAATCTGAAAAGGGGACATTTTGATCGCCCTTTTGGTACTTATCCTGTTGGGCCATAAAGTGTATTTCAAATGAATATGCCATGTCTTCTTGTTGTCAGTCAATTTTTTTTTATCACAGTTGTCAGACTTTTCTTAGATGATTCAGCTAAACCGTTTCCCTGCGGATAATAAGTTGTGGAGTGTCCTAATATGATGTTGAATTTTTGGTAAAAGCTTACCATAGCCATCAATTTGAACACTTATGCATTGTCAGTGACTATTTTTTGGGGATAGCCAAATCTGGATAAAATGTTTTCTTCCAGAAAGTTGATTACAACTGTTTCAGTTGCATTTCTCATGGGAATAACTTCCACCCACTTAGTAAAATAGTTTGTTGCGGTTAGAATCCAACTGTGTTGAGCACTAGAATGTGGGTGAATCTCTCCGATAAAATCAAGGCCCCACTGCTAAAAAGGGGCTTCGGCTTTAACTAGAACTAGAGGTAAAGCTGGGATTTTTTGTTTACCTGTAAACAACTGACAGGGAACACAAGCTCGGACTTTAGTATTTACATCTGTGAAAAGTTTGGGCCAGTAATATCCAGCTCTTAAGATTTTATAAGATGTGGCTCGCCAAGCGTGGTGTTCTCCACACACTCCATCATGGAACTCATATATAACCTTTTCAGTTTCGGTCTCGACCAAGCAGCTCAGCAAGAAACCCAGGGGGTCCTTCCAAAATAGTTTTTTTTCTATAATACAATATTTTATAGCATGCAGCTTCAGTTTCCTGGCTTTAGATGGGGTTAATTCACTGGGAAATTGAAGGGTCAATAGATAAGAAACAATAACATGATACCATACTGAAGAAGAAAACATGTCTTCAATCTTAACCGTAGGAGTAGCGAAATCGAGTTCATTTATTTCTAGAGAACTCTCGTCTTCTTGTAGCTAATTTATTCCAAGTGCCTGCAAGTTGGATTCGGCCAATAATTCAGCCAGACCTTGGCCTTTAATGAGTTTTGTTGGTTTGACTTCAAGATCAAACTCCTGAATCTTAGCTAACCATCTACCTCTTCTCCCATCACTATCTGGCTGAACCAATATGTCTTTGACTGAGCTTGTAGGAACATAGGATATGATCTTCGAATGTAATACATACGTTCTGAAATCCTTGAGAGCCTTTACCATTGTGTAAGCTTGTTTTTCTAGTATATTATATTTCAACTCGGTGTCTCTCATACTTTTACTGAAAAAAGCAATGGGTTGTTCAAATCCTTCTTCATTTTTCTGTAACAATACAGTTGCGATAGAGTGTTCGAAAGCGAAGGAAAAAATCAGAAATTCTTTTGTGTAATTAGGACCTGCTAAGACTAGTGCTTCGCTGATAAAAATTTTTATTCGTTGAAAATATGATTTGGCTTCACTTGTCCACTTCATCTCACTGTTCTTTTTCAACATATCTATGATCAGAATCACAATTTTAGCGAAGTTAGGGATAAATCTTCTCAAGAAATTTATTTTTCCTAGGAAGGATTGGATTTATTTTACATTTCTAGGGATATTTATAGTATCTATTGCCTCAATTATTTTAGGATCGAATTTGATTTCGTCTTTTGACACTACATGACCCAATAACTTACCTTCTTGCATAGCGAAATGAGATTTTTTGGGATTGAGGGACAAACCAAATTTACGACATTTCTCGAAAGTTTGTTTTAGGTGCACTAGATGTTCCGCATCAGATTTTGAAAAAATAGTCAGATCATCGAGATAGATAACAACGAATTTATCTTTCTCACCCACGAAGGCAATGTCCATGGCTCTTTGGAAGGTTTCCCCTGCATTCATCAAGCCAAAAGGCATTTTATCGTACATGAAGGTACCCCAAGGGGTAGTGAAAGTTGTTTTTTCCTTATCATCATGGTGTACTGTGATCTGATTGTAACCTGAAAAACCATCAATCATTGACATTTTGTTAGCTCCAACTACTCTCTCTAAAATGTGGTGCATATTAGACAATGGATAATTGTCTTTGAGTGATGATCGGTTCAGGTTTCTAAAATCGACACACAGTCTGATTTCACCATTTTTCTTTCTTACTGGGACTAAATTATCCACCCACTCGAAATATCTTAGTGGGATGATGATGTTGGCATACAAGAGTTTTTTTACTTCCTTTTCAATTAATGGTAGCAAAATAGGGTTTATCTGTATGAGTTTATGTTTAAAAGGCTTGACACTAGGTTTCAAAGGAATTTTATGTTCAATTATATAAGTATCATAAGTTCTCAATTCATCGTAAGACCAAGCAAAAACGTCTTTATACTTTCTAAGAAACTCAGCATATTTACTTTTGTCTTTTGGGGATAGGTATTTGGATAGTTTCACCAACCAAGGTTTTTCTTTGGTACCTATGTCACAGTCCTCAACCTCTTCAAGTTGCGGTTTTAAGGTGGATCTTAATGGATATCATCTTGATTAAATAACCTTTCCAAGGTAATCAGGCCCTTGGGGATCTGGTTATTTTTTAGAACAAGCATACGATGATTGGCAATTTTATCGTGAAATTCTTGGGGGTCTTCCCCTTCCTGCATGATCCAAACAGGATCATTTTGGTTTTCTTGGTTGGCATGAGTTTCAACAAACTCTTCTATTGATTCTAAAAATTTACGCAGTTGCTCATCATCCTCAAAAACTTGCCAGTGCTATATGTTATTTGGTATGGAAGGCCGATGTCTCATTTGTATATGATATTTTAGTTTGAAAGCAGTGGGAGGTGTGAAGGTTGAGGTTTCTTTGTCTAACACATTGGCCTGTAGGTTTTCATTTCTTGGAATGTAGTGGATTTTGACAGAGGAGAAGAAATTTTCAATCAGATCCCAGACGCAATTCTTGTAAGACCTCAGTCTAGGATGTTTTTCCTAGTACTGTCAGTTTACCTGTTTTACGATTAGCTCGGCATCACCTAAGATTTCAAGGTTTTTAATTTTCATTCTCCTAGCAGCTTCCAACCCTAATACTAAGGCTTCATACTCACATACGTTATTAGTGTGGTCCACATTCCACTAGAGTCTATAGAAAAAAGGGATTGCGAATCGATTATTGAGGGCCACAAGGAGCACCCTTGCTCTGGCTCCAAGGTAAGATGAAGCATCATCAAAAAACATCTTCCACACACTAGTTCTATATACACTTTGTTTAGTTTTTTGTTTTTTCTTCTGTACAACTTTCATCTATACCTAAAACAATATCATCGTCAATGGATAAGATACAATTACCTAGATCCTGATCAACAATATATACAGGGTGATTATTCGGGTTGTGCGGATCACTTACTGTGAATGCTAACCTAGTCTCTCTGTACAGGCATGTGAACTGTCCTCCAAAAACTGGGATCGTAGCATATGTCATGTCAAGCTGGAGGGACCCCCCAAGCTTGGCACCCTAGGATCTAGATAACAACATACCATATTTCAGAGGGATATCGACGACCACTACGTCCATGAGAATGCTTTTTGCAGGTATTTGAGCCAGATTTACCACCAAGTCTTTAATCATGCCCATACATTTAACTTTTCTAGAATCGAAAGAATATAAATCTCCATAAGGCCTAGTAATTTCAAGGCCCAATTTATCCATAATGGCTTTAGTCATTACATTGTGGGATTCTCCAGAATCAAGCATACAGTTATGGAGTAGTTGGTCGAACAAGGTTAACGTGATATAGAAGGGAGCAACAATGTCTTTGGCACCTTCGAAATGAGGGCCAAAAACTATGTTCGGCTTGTCGTCTTCTAAGTTAATGACATTGGCTTGGCTTTCATCTTCCGAAAAACTAATCAACTTGGAAATTTGTTTTCTGTATGTTGGGTTTTTTTCCAGCTCGACAAGAGGTATGGGGATCTTGATTTTATTGATTTTGTTTTCCATATTGAAATTTCCCACAATTTTGTCATTCTCAATGTTTTATGCTTCGACTCCCTTCTTATTAGCTTTCTTTTGTGGTGAAGGTTTTGTTTCAGTCGCAGGAGATTTCGCTTTCGGTGTTTTGACTGTGAGTGTTTCAACTACCTTATTCTTGGTAGGCTGTGTGTCCATTTGGTCGGTTTTTACAGTCTGTTTTTCAACATTTTTTGAAACTATCTCGTCTGTCTCTCTCCTCGGCAAGATATTTTTCTTTTGGGTGATTGTAACACTCTTGTTTCTAGGCCTTAAATCATACTTTTGTTGAAGCTCTGCCATTATACCATCAGCAATACCCTGGTAGGTCAAATCTTCAGAAGTACTAACGTTTAGGTCATTTTCCAATATATTTTCTTTATTTAAATTTTTTTCATAATCTTGTCTTGATAAATAGGGTTGTGGCTCATCATCACCCAGATTGTTTATATCTTCCTCTAATTCCTCAAGATCTTCTAAATCTTCCTCTCCAATGAAGTTTTCACTCTTGAAGGGGGTTGGGATTTTCTGATCCTCATTCTTAATCTGTCTTTGTGGGACTTGAGGATTGGGATTCCTTCTGAAATCCTTTCTAGAAAAATGGTCATTTTTAGTCTACTCTAATTCTATTTTTGAAATCTTATTAGACAGTTCTTTAATTATCCTAGGCATGTCGTCCATTTTGTCTCTCGAAGATCTTCCTAACCCTGAAGATCCTCCTTGTTCTCTGTATCTTCTGGTTTCTTTGTTCCCATCCTCCATTTTGGATTTTAACTTTCCTGAAGCCATCATGTTTGATTCGATTTCTAGGGCATCATCTTGCATCTTGGAGAGGTCTATTGATCTCTTCTCTCTCAATAGTAAGGAGAAATCAGGGTCGAAAGATCCAGGGAAAGTTACTTTCATTGTAGGTTGAAAAGGTTTGACCTCGATGGGAATTTTATTGTACAATTTATTAAATCTTTGGGTGAACTCGAGAACTGATTCAAATTTTTTCTTTCTAAGAGCCCCGAATTCATTCAGATAATAGAGGTGATCTTTTCTTTCTCCCCATTTCCTGATGAAAGAACTTTCGAGTTCATCATATGACCTTAAAGTATCCCGCTGCTAAGCCTTGGAACTAGGTTCTGACCTTCCCTTTGAAAGTTTGTACTAAGATTCTGGAGTAGACATCTTCATGTTCGAGTCCTAGGATATCGACAAATTGGTCAAAGAAATTGATGTGCTCTTGTGTGGTTAAATCGCCTTCCCCTGTAAATTTTGGGAGATTTTTCATGTAATTTTCTGGAAGGTCATGTAGGGGAACTAGGAGGACAAGAGGGGCATATATGGCAGCCACTTTAGCAAAAATTACAAGGAGCAGTACTTGGCCTCTTGCAGCACCACCTCCAGCGCCCGCACCTCCGTGTGTAGCCATTGATAGATTTGAGATTGAAACTTGGGTTGTACTTGAATGTCACAAAAAGGTTGTGGGGAACTGATCCTCAAGGAACATGAAACTGAAAAAAGAAGGCCCAAGGTGAAGAGAACTTGTTTCTCCAAGCTTGTAAGACAAATATATCGAAGAATTGACGGGGGTTAAATCAGGATACACAGGACATTCGTCGAAGCGCTCAGTAGTAGGAGTGTAGACTTCGGGAAAAGAGCATGTATTGATCGATAGGGGGAGGGAGAGGGATCTCTAAATTGTTCCTCTGACATTCAATCATGAAGAATTTGGTTGACATATGACATGTTTTAGTGGAATGATTTGTCTAAGAGATCTTCTTGATTTTAAAATCTTTTCCGGATCAAAAACTGGCGAAGTCTGCTTGTCGTTTGGGTTCTTTCTCGTGTTCTTTCAGCTAGAAGCCATTTTAAAAAAAATGTGGAGTCGCCAAGTGAAAGCTAAAAGTAGCCTTAGAAGGTTTTTTGATATTTTTTCACTATCAAAGAAAGAAAGTGTCAATGTCGTTCTTCCGAGGGAAAACATTTGTTTCTTCGGTCCCCAACAACGGTGCCAAAAAGATGTTGTTCCTGAGTTTATACTTTAAGGCTCTAAAGTATACCATCAAGGCATCCGAAAAGGTAGAGATAATTAATGGGTAAAAAGAACTAGTTTAAAGGAAACCAATATCACAGTTGGTTCCTTAATTGTCTCTGTCGAGCTTCCAATTGTTCTTGAATGATAATATCCCTTTCAATTGCAACCCATGATCATTCAAATTCTACCCATGTATTTTTTATTTGTAAGATGTTATTGAATAGGTTTAACACAATGCTCGTTTGATCTAATAGACCAGGTTCTATATTGGGAAGTTTGGTAACTGGAACAGTCATGAAAGCTGAGGGTTTCGTCTTTTTGTAAATCAAGAATATTTTCAAGGGTCGCAAATTTCTGGTTCGAATTTATAAAAATAGAACTTCCAAATTATGAATCAATAGTATAACAGAAATAAAGGCCTTTTCTAGTATCTGAGTCAAATTTAAAGGAGACAGTGTACGGAATGAAGAAAAAAAAGGGAACATGTAGTTGTATAACAAAAATGAGGCATCAATTTAAGAGGAATCTCATTTTAAGTTAATACAAGAAAAAGGGATGATAACTTTGCAGAAGCATACAATTTCAGAGTCCTAAAATGTTCATAAGTCTTATATCTGTTGAAAGATGATACAGAGGAAAAACTGCAAACGATTAGATAATCTGACTCTTCAATCACTATAATAGAAGTTACCACATGAAACACTTCAAACGAAAGTATGAAATAAAAATTGAATGACAGAGAAACACATAACTCAGGCTTGACCAGATCTGGAATCTTCAATATATATTATATTAGTTCAAGCAAAACAAAGTTTTTTCTTTACAATTCATCCAGAAAAAAGCATCTTCATAGTCTTGAAAAATTACATTTATACAAAACCACCAATCTTAGGACGGTTAGTGATTTCCTAATTCTTAGAGACTAACTATTTGTTAAAAAATAGATCCAAAACCATTTTCATGATCTTCACCATTTTTCATTTTCTTTGAAGTAAAGCTCTTCCAAATAATACTTTTACTTTGTTGATGACTCTCCTTCTTTTGATTCGATACATTTAATGCATCTCTCCAGGAACTATGTAAAATTTCTGGGGGGTTCTGGAAGATCTCTTGCCTCGAACAGATAAACCCTTCTCTGAATCTTGGAAAGACAGTCATCAACTCCTTTATCTATAAAATTTACTGACTGTAGCTTTAAGTCAGGCTCAACTAACAACCTGTCCATTAGGGTGACATCGATTTTTCTTAGTTGTGAAATTTCCATTTGGATTTCACTCAAATTTTCCCTAAAATTTAATTGATGTCTGACAATATTGATCTGTCCCAAAATTCCTGTACAATTAACTTTTCCAATATTTAATGACCCTTTGTCTAAAAGATCAAAAACTTCTTCACAGTCATCTCTGATTTCTTTGGCTATTCTTTTGCTTTTAGTTATGTTGGTTTCCCATAGCTTGAGCATGATGTCGCCTCTAATTTTCTCTGTGACTGATACTTTCATAGTTTTGGGTACCTCTTCACCTGTCAAATATATAATTGCCTTTTGGAGAGTAATCCTCGTTGCTTTGGCTTCTTTTTCCCTCAGGATAATATTATCAAAGGCATTATCTACTCCTTGAAAGTAATTCTGAACAATTTCTATCTTGGAAATCAATTTCCGTTGTTCAATTTCTATTTTTGAATGCACTTCCAGTGACTGGGCCTGGAAAGCTTTTAGGTCTATAATCTGATCTTCCATCGATATTAGTCTAGCCTGCAACTGTTCTGCGTGCTCCTTTTGTTGATTAATATGTAGATGACTTGTTTGTATTTCCTGGCTCATTTCATCCAAACTCGTTTTGAGTGAGTGAACCTCTAACCTTTCGGCAGCCCTTGTCTGCTCCAAGCTTTTACTCATTTCTTCTCTAATGATTTCCTCAGCATTCTTAAATTTCTCTCGTAATTGTACTATGATTTTATCACTCTTCTTTATCCTTGTTATCATTTTCCCACCATAAAAAAGTTTGTTGTTTCCATGGATCCCATGGAACTTACTATCTCTGTAGTGAAATCTTCTTCCTCCAAATTTTGTCTGTCTATCAAGACTTTATTTTTTTTAACCATGTTCCCCTCCCTCTGATGCATCTCCTGTTTCAGGATGGCCTTCCTTTTTCTACTGAAAAAATAACCGGAAGGAGGAATCTCATCTATGGGAATGGAGGTAAGGTCATCAACAAATAGAACTCATGTCTGTGGGAGTCCAAAAGTGGATTGTAAGGGGGTTAAGCAAGCTATGGGACTCCCTATCTCCATATATCCTTTCCCTCCTACTGCCTTACGCATGTTGAAATCAACCCCTGGTGATGAAGTGGGAGTAGGCTTACCGGACTTGGGAGGTCTCCCTGACCTTTTCTCTGCTTCGGTCTTTTTTCTTGGTGGAGGCCTCTCCGTATCCTGTAGGGTTTTTTTGGGATTTCCCTTCTTTTGTGCTTCCTGCTCGAAACCTGGTGGAACACTTTCTTGCTCCTAGGGGAGGGTAATTTCTTCTCCTTCAATTACTTGGGGCAGACCACTCTGTCAATGCTTCTGAAAGGTCCGAAAGCTGACTTGCAAGTCGGATGACAGTGTCTGTACTCTTTCCAACACTTCTTTATAAGACTTGGTCCCTTTGAACATGTCGTCCCAAGGGAACTCCTCATGTTCATAGGCTTTCATATTGTAGTGTATCAAGTGTTTTTTCACTAATTTATAAGGTTCATGCCTTTTGTACTCAATATTTAACAGTTTAACTTCTTCGAGTGCTTCTGCTTCCACCCTAGAATGTCCCAAATTTAGTAATGAAAATTTCTCGATGTGCACATGGAAGATTGGCCATGACTTCTTTTGATATGCCTTTAGCTCTATTCCAATACCGCCTTTTACTATTTGGTGTGCTACTTCCCTACACACTAGTCTATCCAAAAGGAATTTTGGAAGCGCGTGAGGGGGGATTGAGCGCCCATAAACCCTGATGTAGGAGAAGCTTTATTCAATGAACCAGTCTGTTATTTGCTTGAGGTTTTTTGAAACTGCTTCAGAAATGCGAAGAGGGTCACAACCGAAAAACATTTTATGCAATGGTATCACAATGAAATGGAAAATTTCGTAAAACGATTTTTTTGCATTTTCTTCCCACAACTCAGAGTAATATTCGTGAATGGGTTCAGGGAAGGTTATGTTCCAACTCCAATTCATCAGGGGAAATGCAGTCATAAAACAAATTGCGTCCATGAGGTATGCTGACATGTAGAAGGCCATTGGTTGACCTCGAGCTCTTGTAGCTCTGTAATCCAAAATCGCTTTGGCTATATTATCAAATAAAATATTTTCCCAGGTTAAACTCTATCCTTTTGATGCTTCTTCTAAAAAGGGCACCCATTCTGCAGGGAAATGACATGGATTCTTTTTGCCGAAGATTCTTCACAGCATCATGGCTACATAAACCATGTACTCATTCAAAGAAGTTATGGCATAAATTCCATGGGTATCGTCCCTAAATTTTGATGGACATCTCCACCAAACTTTGATTAAATTGGGGTAAGTTTGCTCTGCGTCAATGGATTCCTTTCTCTGGAATTCCGCTATAAATTCGACATTGTAAATGAAATTAGGATTGGGTGAGATTTTGTACATAACCTGGATATGTCCAGGTCTGAATGAGCCAATAATGACCCCTTGATCATTTAAAATGTTTCTCGTTGGAATATCAACCTTGTCCAAAGCCCAACTGGTCATGTCGTTGTACACCATGAGCCATGGGCGTGTTGCAATTTTGTGAAGTTTTGATTCTGCTATGTCCCGAAGGTGATTCTCAGAGTTGTTAGGGGAATTTTTTATCTCGTAGTCCATATTTTCATAAATTTGTCTCCATGATTTAATTGAGTCGATGGCATGCGATGTGGTGTCTAATATGACATCTCCCTCTGGGCTGGAACTCTCAGCTATATCTTCACTCTTCTTGGGTCCCTTCTTTGGTGCCATGACTCTGTATTGGAATGAAAACCTGTCACAGAAAAGAGGTGTGAAAGCTCGGCTATATTATCTTACTTCTGATAGAAAAAGCGAGAACAAGTTTCAAAACACAAACCTCTAATTTTCTTTTAACTCATTTTATGGTGAAAGTAATGACACAACTGTCAAGAATTTAATACCTTTAATGCAGAGAATATTTTTGAGATACACATTTGTGTCACAGAAATCACGATCTATCCATTATTAACATGGCCATATTTCGGCAATTCTAAAATCAACATTCAAAAAATCTCTTTTGACAGAGACCGAAAAGAAAGTACCTAAGAAGTTTAATTACCATTAAATGTATTTTTAAAATGAAGTTAGTTCTCTTTAAATTTCGGTATTGAGTCACGACTTCGCTTTTCGGCGTTACGGGGATCCTTCAGTATTGAGTTGCGACTTCGCATTTCGGGGTTTCAGGGATCGCGGTTACATGAGGCATGTCACCACTAAACCCTGAATCCCGAAATCGCAATGAGATTAGTTTTAAGCCTTAACTTCAGAATTGAGTCGGGACTTCGCGTTTTGGGGTTTCGGGGATCGTGGTTACATGAGGTATGTCACCACTAAACCCTGAATCTTGAAATCACGATGAGATTATTTTTAAGCCTTCACTAATCAGGATTAAGACTGACTTTCACTTCCTTCTGGAAATTGGGAATCAGGATTTCGTGATTCAAAATGTATTAAAAAGGTGTTGTTCTGAGTAAACCTCGAATCCTGAAAGACTAAAAGATGGTTAATTAACTCCTTTAGGGTTTTAAATTATCGCGATTTGAAGTACTTTATAGAACATGCGTATAGAATTTAATAACACTTGAGCTTTCTATCTTTAATTATAATGAAGAAATGAAATAATTTCGGGACTTCGGTACCGGTCTTTGGGACTGATGGTGAGGATTATACCTTATGAAAATCTGAATCCCGAAAGAGAAAAGTTTTAGTCTTAAAGGTGAAAATTTTCAAACCTAGCTTCAACATAGGCTCCAATTGGGGACCTCGTCTCCTTGCAGGACGAGGAGAACGGGCGGACTTAGTGCCTTTTATTGGGTAAATGGGGTCAGTTATTTCGGTCTGTGAGACATAGCTGCGAAAACTACTAAGGGGATAAAGATCTCAACCTTAATTTCGGAAAACTTTCCAAACTAAAGCGTTCGACAATCTCGAAATAGGATCACTTGGATTTCCCTTTCTAAAACTGACCTCAGACTTGTGCAAGATAATCAAAACAAAATTAGTTGTTCTACCAGTTTTTATTTGATCATATTCACATCAAGAGACTCTTAGAGTGTAATTTGGAATCCCATAATCTTAGAGTGTAATATGGCTGAAAGAAGAAAAATACCTGAGCATCTTGCAATTTGTGTATAACAGCCTTGTCCGTTATGGAGACATTGCTTCACTGCCAGCGGGCCTGTTTAGTACCATGGTGAAGTTATCGGATTTTCCACATTGAATTTTCTTTCACCACTTCATTAATTTTAGCATTTAAATGTTGAGATGAGGGCAATCATATAATGAATTTCCTTTCATCACCTCTTTATGTTAGATGGGGGAAATCAATAACGAATTTCCTTTCACCATCTCTTTATGTTAAATGGGGGAAATCGAGAACGAATTTCCTTTCACCATCTCTTTCTATACATATTTGTTATGAAGTGGGGGAAATCAATAAGTATGTAACATACTCAGGGAAAAAAATAAATATATATTATAGCAAAGGTCTGTCAACTTATTAAAAATCTCTGGATTGATCTACTTTTGGCCCTCAGACACTCTAACTTTATGGAGAATCTTAGGAAAAATTTATTAACACTTTTTTTTTTTTTTTTGCAACTTCACTTGAGCGAAAACGATATTTTCAGTTCTAGTAGAAGGACTAAAAAGGTTAAGATTAGCCCAGACATACTTCCATTTCAGCTGAACCTTAGGAAAAACAGAGGATTTTACCTATCTTTGCTTCAAAAGTTAGTTTGAACATTTTTGAAATTAAGATGAGACTTAAAGGGAGAAAAACAAGATTGGGTGAAGAGTAAGCTTGATAGTGATCGAAGTGGAAAGGTGAGAGAACCTCGGAAACTTGGGAGTGCTAACGAGTATTAATCATTTATTTATATAATTTTTTTTATTTTTTTTTAAATATTATTATTTTTTTTTATAAAAAAAAAAAATCAGCATCTCGTTCACTTGTACCTCTTAGGATATTTTTAACTCAAGTTCTCAGGTCAGAGTTCATACCTTAATAGTTCGTCGTATTTACATCCAGAAGATTGTTTACTCATTACCTTTAGGGAAATTTTTTATCATGGTTATCCATGCGGATTACCCCTGTAGTAAAATTGGTCTCTTGAGTCCTCACGATTTTCCTGCGAACAACTGATAACTGTCATACAAATGCATACTAACTCTGTGAACTGCTAGATTTGAACCGCTTTGAAAAATCTTGATTTTTATTTATTTATTTACATTTTTTTTTTAATCTATCGAAAGAAATGTGACTATAAAGAAAGCATGAAAAAAACCCGGTATATACAATGAAAGTTTGAAAACGTATTACTGCATGTAGTGTTTAAGATATTGCCCATTTACAGGGGTGCTTAGGATATCTCCATTTAGATTTTCTAATGAAAAATCATTTTCTCCTTTTGAGGCCGAGACTCTATAAGGGCCAGACCAGATTGAGTCGAATTTGTCGTGTTTGCTAGCGTCTTATCTTCTGGATTCTGATTTTAGTACCAGATCTCCAGGGAGGAAATCTCTATCCTTGGCCTTCTGATCAAACAAATCCTTCATCTTATCCTGATATCTCTGCAACTTTTCATTTACTTCAATCCTATTTTGTTGAACTTTGACCAACTGGTTTTCTCTCCTGGTAATGTCATTAGGTTCTTCATTTGAATCTTGCCAAATTTTCATTACAGGTAGAGCTAGATTGATTGGTAAAATAACATCAGTACCATAAACAATCTGAAAAGGGGACATTCCAATCGCCCTTTTGGTACTTATCCTGTTGGCCCATAAAGCGTATTTCAAATGAATATGCCATGTCTTCTTATTGTCAGTCAATATTTTTTTTATCACGGTTGTCAGACTTTTGTTGTATGATTCAGCTAAATCATTGCCCTACGGATAATACGTTGTGGAGTGTCCTAATATGATGCTGAATTTTTGGAAAAATCTTACCATAGCCATCGATTTGAACGCTTGGGAATTTTCAGTGACTATTTTTTTGGGACAGCCGAATCTGGATAAAACATTTTCTTCCAAAAAGTTGATTACAACTGTGTCAGTCACGTTTCTCATGGGAATAGCTTCCACCCACTTAGTAAAATAGTCCATTGTGGTTAGAATCCACCTGTGCTGAGCACTGTAATGTGGGTGAATCTCTCCTATAAAATCGAGGCCCCACTGCTGGAAAGGGGCTTTGGATTTAACTAGAATTAGAGGTAAAGCTGGGATTTTCTGTTTACCTGTAAACAACTGACAGGGAACACAAGCTTAGACTTTAGTATTTACATCTATGAAAATTTTGGGCCAGTAATATCCAACTCTTAAGATTTTATAATATGTGGCTTGCCAAGCATAGTGTCCTCCACACACTCCCTCATGGAACTCATCTATAACCTTTTCAGTTTTGGTCTCAACCAAGCAACTCAGTAAGAAACCTAGGGGGTCCTTCCAAAATAGTTTTTCGTCTATAATACAATATTTTATAGCATGCAACTTCAGTGTCCTGGCTTTAGATGGGGTTAATTCACTGGGTCATTGAAGGGTCAATAGATAAGAAACAATATCATGATACCAGAATGAAGAAGAAAACATGTCTTCAATCTCAACCGTAGGAGTAGCGAAATCGAGTTCATTTGTTTCTAGAGAACTCTCGTCTTCTTGTAGCTGATTTATTCTAAGTGCCTGCAAGTTGGATTCGGCCAACAATTTAGCCAGACCTTGGCCTTAAATGACTTTTGTTGGTTTGAATTCAATATCGAACTCTTGAATCTTTGCTAACCATCTGCCTCTTCTCCCATCACTATCAGGCTGAACTAGTATGTCTTTGACTGAGCTTGTAGGAACATAGGCTATGATATTTGAATGTAATATGTATGTTCTGAAAGCCTTGAGAGCCTTTACCATTGCATAAGCTTGTTTTTCTAGTATATTATATTTCAGATCAACGTCTCTCATACTTTTACTGAAAAAATAAATGGCTCGTTCAAATCCTTCTTCGTTTTTCTGTAACAATACAAGTACGATAGTGTGTTTGGAAGCAAAGGAAAAAATCAGAAATTCTTTTGTGTAATCAGGACTTGCTAAGACTGGTGCCTCGCTGATAACTTTTTTGATTCATTGAAAATATTCTATGGCTTCACTTGTCCGCTTCATCTCACTACTCTTTTTCAACATATCTGTGATCAACTTCACAATTTCAACGAAGTTAGGGATAAATCTTCTCAAGAAATGTATTATTCCTAGGAAGGATTGGATTTATTTTACACTTCTAGGGATATTTATTGTATCTATTGCCTCAATTATTTTAGGATTGATTTTGATTCCGTCTTTTGACACTACATGAACCAATAGCTTACCTTCTTTCATAGCGAAATGAGATTTTTTGGGATTGAGGGACAAACCGAATTTATGACATTTCTCAAAAGTTTGCTTTAGGTGCACTAGATGTTCTGCATCAGATTTTGAAAAATGGTCAGATCATTGAGATAGATAACAACGAATTTATCTTTCTCACCCACAAAGGCAATGTCCATGGCTCGTTGGAAGGTTTCCCCTGCATTCATCAAGCCGAAAGGCATTTTATCGTACATAAAGGTACCCCAACGGGTAGTGAAAGATGTTTTTTCCTTATCATCATGGTGTACTACGATTGATTGTAACTTGAAAAACCATCAATCATTGACATTCTGTTAGCTCCAACTACTCTCTCTAAACTATGGTCCATCTCAGGCAATGGATAATTTTCTTTGAGTGATGATCAGTTTAGGTTTCTAAAATCGACACACAGTCTAATTTCACCATTTTTCTTTCTTATTGGGACTAAATTAGCCACCCACTCGGAATATCTTAGTGGGACGATGATTTTGGTGTCGAAGAGTTTTTTGACTTCCTTTCCAATTACTGGTAGCAAAATAGGGTTTATCTGTCTAAGTTTCTGTTTAAAAGGATTGACACCAGATTTCAAAGGAATTTTATGTTCAATTATAGAAGTATCATAAGTTCTCAATTCGTCGTAAGACCAAGCAAAAACGTCTTTATACTTACTAAGAAACTCAGCGTATTTACTTTTATTTACTAGGGATAGGTATTTGGACAGTTTCACCAACCGATGGTTTTCTTTGGTACCTATGTCATAGTCCTCAACCTCTTCAGGTTGTGGTTGTAAGGTGGATCTTAATGGGATATTGTCTTGATTAAATAACCTTTCCAAGGGAATCAGGCCCTTGGGGATGTGGTTATTTTTTAGAACAAGCATACGATGATTGGCGATTTTATCGTGAATTTCCTGGGGGTCTTCCCCTTCCTAAATGATCCAAACAGGATCATTTTGGTTTTCTTGGTCGGCATGAGTTTCAGCAAACTCTTCTATTGATTCTAAAAATTTATGCAGTTGTTCATCATCCTCAAAAACTTGCCATTGATGTATGTTATTTGGTATGGAAAGTCGGTGTCTCATTTGTATATGATATTTTAGTTTGAAAGTAGTGGGAGATGTGAAGGTTGAGGCTGCTTTGGCTAACGCATCGGCCTGTTGGTTTTCAGTTCTTGGAATGTAGTGGATTTTGACAGAGGAGAAGAATTTTTTTATCAGATCCTAGATGCAATTCTTGTAAGACCTTAGCCTAGGATGTTTGGCATGGTACTGTTAGTTTACCTGATTTACGATTAGCTCAGCATCACCAAAGATTTCGAGGTGTTTTATTTTCATTCTCCTAGCGGCTTCCAACCCTAATACTAAGGCTTCATACTCGCATACGTTATTAGTGTGGTCCACATTCCACTAGAGTCTATAGGAAAAAGGGATTACGAATTGATTATCGAGGGCCACAAGGAGTGCCCCTTCTCCGACTCCAAGGTAAGATGAAGTGTCATAAAAAAACATCTTCCACACACCAGTGTTATATACACGTTGTTTATTTTTTTCTTTTTCTTTTTTTTCTTCTGTACAACTTTCATCTATACCTAAAACAATATCATCGTCAATGGATAAGATACAATTACCTAGATCCTGATCAGCAATATATACAGGGTGATTATTCGAGTTGCACGGATCACTTACAGTGAACGCTAACCTGGTCTCTCTGTACAGGCATGTGATCTGTCCTCCAAAACCTGGGATTGTAGCATATGTCATGTCAAGCTGGAGGGTCCTCCCAATATTGGCACCCCAAGATCTAGATAAAAGCATACCATATTTCAAATGGATATCGGTGACCACTACGTCCATGACAATGCTTTTCACAGGTATTTGATGTTGGATCATGTTGACATTGATGCCAATGGTTTGATTGATTGATGTCAAGTGATTGATTTATTTCAAAGGATTTATTGATTGATGATTTATGTAATATAATATGTATTGTCCTTGATGATAATGCATAGATGAAGATGGATCAATGAGTTTTCATTGATAGATGATGAAGATGGATCGATGTGGTTCCATTGGTATATGATGCATTGTTGGAAAAATGTATAGATGACTCATTATTGACTTATCATGATTGATAAGGTGCACAAATGGATGAACTCCAAAGTGGTCCCCTTATGGTGAAATCCCTCACGGGAAGACGCTTTGCGGATTGA
>ML795772.1:112911-139458 GCA_009831015.1 Picea engelmannii
AGACAAGTAGTTGATGAGTTGGCACATACATGAGGTGTATAGTTGATGATGTTGGTACATATTGATGAGTCATTGTTGATGAGTGGTTGAAACATGATTGGTATATACTTGGTACATGGTTGGATGCACTTGTTTATTGTACATGTTGATTACAGGTTGTTTGGCACAGGTCGGTGCATGGTTGATGCTCTTGTTTATGTTACAGATTGATATCTGTTGAGGATTGTTGCCTCATCTTAGTTGGTGCTCAGAATGCAAGCTGAGTCTTGCATATAGAGCTGGTGCTCTTGTAGAGTTGTACTTTATTTAGTTGTTGTTGATAAACCCCAAGGATTGTAGTCCGTAATAAAAAGAAAATTGTACATACATCTTGTGTTCTTTGTGTTCATTGTGGTGATGACTTCTTGATGATATATTGCTGATATATGTTGCTGATATGTGCTCACATCTAACTGGTTATAAATGAAAACAATGGGTAATGAATAAATGTTGAATGCTAATTGATGAGTTTTTGTGCAAGAGGGAAGTTTTGGAAAAAAGAGCCCCACACTCATTCACCCCCCCCTCTAAGTGTGGTAGGTGTGTCCAACATTTGAGCTAGATTTACCACCAAGTCTTTAATCATGCCTATACATTTAAATTTTCTAGAATCGAAAGAATATAAATCTCCATAAGGCCTAGTAATTTCAAGGCCCAATTTATCCATAATGGCTTTTGGCATTACATTGTGGGATGCTCTAGAATCAAGTATACAGTTATGGAGAAGTTGGTCAAACAAGGTTAACGTGATATAGAAGGGAGAAAAAGTGTCTTTGGCACCTTCGAAATGAGGGAAAAAAACTATGTTCAGCTTGTCGTCTTCTAAGTTAATGACGTCGGCTTGGCTTTCATCTTCCAAAAAACTAATCAAATTGGAAATTTGTTTTATGTATGTTGGGTTTTTTTCCAACTCGACAAGAGGTATGGGGATCCTGATTTTATTGATTTCGTTTTCCAGATTGAAATTTCCCACAATTTTGTCATTCTCAAGGTTTTGTGCTTCGACTCCCTTCTTATCATCTTTCTTTTGTGGTGAAGGTTTTGTTTCAGTTGCAGGAGCTTTCGCTTTCAGTGTTTTTACTGTGAGTGTTTCATCTACCTTAGTCTTGGTAGGCTATGTGTCTATTTGGTCGGTTTCTACAGTCTGTTTTTCAACATTTTTTGAAACTATCTCGTCTGTCTTGCTCCTCGGCAAGATTTTTTCTTTTGGGTGATTGTAACACTCTTTTTTCTAGGCCTTAGATTGTACTTCTATTGAAGCTCTGTCATTATACCATCAACAATACCCTGGTAGGTCAAATCTTCAAAACTATTATCGTTTAGGTCATTTTCCAGTCTATTTTCTTTATTTAAATTTTTTTCATAATCTTGTCTTTATAAATAGGGTTGTGGCTCATCATCACCCATATTGTTTATATCTTCCTCTAATTCCTAAAGATATTCTAAATCTTCCTCTCCAATGAATTTTTCACTCTTGAACGGGGTTGGGATTTTCTGATCCTCATTCTCAATCTGTCTTTGTGGGACTTGAGGATTGGGATTCCTTCTGAAATCCTTTCTGGAAAAATGGTCATTTTTAGTCTGCTCTAATTCCAATTTTGAAATCTTATTAGACAGTTCTTTAATTATCCTAGCCATGTCGTCCATTTTGTCTCCCGGAGATCTTCCTGGCCCTAAAGATCCTCCGTGTTCTCTGTATCTTCTGGTTTCTTTGTTCCTAGCCTCCATTTTGGCTTTCTTCTTTTCTGAAGCCATCATGTTTGATTCAATTTCTAGGGCATCGTCTTGCATCTTGGTGAGGTCTATTGATCTCCTCTCTCTCAATAGTAAGGAGAAATCGGGGTCGAAATCTCCAACAGAAGTTACTTTCGCTACAGGATGAGAAGGTTTGACCTCGATGGGAATTTTATTGTACAATTTATTAAATGTTTGGGTGAACTCGAGAATTGATTCAGAATTTTTCTTTCTAAGAGCCCCAAATTCAGTCAGATAATAGAGGTGATCTTTTCTTTCTCCCCATTTCCTGATGAAAGCACTTTTGAGTTCATCATATGACCTTAAAGATCCCGCTGCTAAGCCTCGGAACTAAGTTCTGACCTGCCCTTCGAAAGTTTGTACTAAGAGTCTGGAGTAGACATCTTCGAGTTCGATTCCTAGGATATCGACGAATTCGTCAAAGAAATTGATATGCTCTTGTGCGGTTAAATCGCCTTCCCCTATAAATTTTGGGAGATTTTTCATGTAATTTTCTGGAAGGTCATGTAGGGGAACCGAGAATACAAGAGGGGCATATCTAGCAGCCACTTTATCAAAAATTCCAGAGAGCGGTACTTGGCCTCCTGCAGCACCACCTACAGCACCGCCTCCAGCACCCGCACCTCCGTGTGCAGCCATTGATAGATTTGAGATTGAAACTTGGGTTGTACTTGAATGTGACAGAAAGGTTGTGGGGAACTAATCCTCAAGGCACATGAAACTGAAAAAAGAAAGCCCAAGGTGAAGAGAACTTGTTTCTCCAGGCTTGTAAGATGAATATATCGGAGAATTAACGAGGGTTAAATCGGGATACATAGGACATTCGTCGAAGCATTCGGTAGTAGGAGTGTGGACTTTGGGAAAAGAGCATGTATCGATCGACAGGGGGAGGGAGAGGGATCTCTCAAGTGTTCCTCTGACGTTCAACCGTGAACAATTTAGTTGACAGATGACATGTGTCGGTGAAATGATTTATCTATGAGATCTTCTTGATTTTAAAATCTTTTCCGGATCAAAAACTGGCGAAGTCTTCTTGTCGTCTGTGTTCTTTCTGGTGTTCTTTCGGCTAGAATCCAGTTTTAAAAAATGTGGAGTCGCCAAGTGAAAGGTAAAAGTATCCTTAGAAGGTTTTTCGGTCTTTTTTCACTATCAAAGAAAGAAAGTGTCAATGTCGTTCTTCTTAGGGAAACGATTCATTTCTTCGGTCCCCAGCAACGGCACCAAAAAGATGTTGTTCCTGATTTTATACTTTAAGGCTCTAAACTATACCATCAAGGCATCCGAAAAGGTAGAGATAATTAATGGGTAAAAAGAACTAGTTTAAAGGAAACCGAGATCGCAGTTGGTTCCTTAATTGTCTTTGTCGAGCTTCCCATTGTTCTTGAATGCTAATATCCCTTTCAATTGCAGCCCATGATCGTTCAAATTCTACCCGCGTATTTGTTGTTTGTAAGATGTTATTGAATAGGTTTAACGCAATGCTCATTTGATCTAATAGACCGGGTTCTATATTGGGATGTCTGGTAACTGGAACAATCATGAAAGCTGAGGGTTTCTTTTTTTTGTAAATCAAGAATATTTTCAAGGGTCACAAATTTTTGGTTTGAATTTATAAAAATAGAACTTCCAAATTATGAATCAATAGTATAACAGAAATAAAGTCCTTTTCTAGTATCTAAGTCAAATTTAAAGGAGACAGTGTACGGAATGAAGAAAAAAAAGGGAACATGTAGTTGTATAACAAAAATGAGGCATCAATTTAAGAGGAATCTCATTTTAAGTTAATACAAGAAAAAGGGATGATAACTTTGCAGAAGCATACAACTTCAAAGTCCTAAAACATTCATAGGTCTTATATCCACTGAAAGATGATACAGAGGAAAAACTGCAAATGATTAGATAATCTAACTGTTCAATCACTATAATAGAAGTTACATGAAACACATCAAATGAAAGTATGAAAAAAAAATTGAATGACAAAGAAACACATAACTCAGGCTTGACCAGATCTGGAATCTTCAATCTATATTATATTAATTCGGGGAAAACAAAGTTTTTTCTTTAAAATTCATCCAGAAAATAGCATCTTCTTAGTCTTGAAAAATTACATTTATACAAAACCACCAATCTTAGGACGGTTGGTGATTTCCTAATTCTTAGAGACTAACTATTTGTTAAAAAATAGATCCAAAACCGTTTTCATGATCTTCTCCATTTTTCATTTTCTTTGAAGTAAATCTCTTCCAAATAATACTTTTACTTTGCTGATGACTCTCCTTCTTTTTATTTGATACATTTAATGCATCTCTCCAGGAACTGTGTAAAATTTCTGGGGGGTTCTGGAAGATCTCTTGCCTCGAACAGATAAACCCTTCTCTGAATCTTGGAAAGACGGTCATCAACTCCTTTATCTGTAAACTTTATTGACTGCAGCTTTAAGTTAGGCTCAACTAACAACCTGTCCATTAGGGTGACATTGATTTTTCTTAGTTGTGAAATTTCAATTTGGATTTCACTCAAATTTTCCCTAAAATTTAATTAATGTCTTACAATATTGATCTATCCCAAAAGTCCTGTACAATTACCTTTTCCAATATTTAATGACCTTTTGTCTAAAAGATCAAAAACTTCTTCACTCTTCTTTATCCTTGTTATCATTTTTCCCACGGTAAAAAAGTTTGTTGTTGCCATGGCTCCTATGGAACCTGCTATCTCTGTAGCAAAATCTTCTTCCTCCAAAAATTTTCCGTCTATCAAGACTTTATTTTTTTTAACCATGTTCCCCTCCCTCTTGTGCATCTCATGTTTCAGGATGGCCTTCCTTTTTCTACTGAAAAATAATCGGAAGGAGGAATCTCATCTATGGGAATGGAGGTAAGGTCATCAACAAATAGAACTCTCGTCTGTGGGAGTCCAAAAGTGTAGTGTAAGGGAGTTAAGGAAGCTATGGGACTCCCTAGCTCTGTAGATCCTTTCCCTCCTACTACCTTGGGCATGTTGACATCAACCCCTGGTGATGAAGTGGGAGTAGGCATACCGGACTTGGGAGGTCTCCCTGACCTTTTCTCTGCTTCAGTCTTTTTGCTTGTTGGAGGCCTTTCCGTATCCTCTAGGGATTTTATGGGATTTCCATTCTTTTGCGCTTCCTTCTTGAAACCTGGTGGAATTATTTCTTGCTCCTGGGGGAGGGTAATTTCTTCTCCTTGAAGTACTTGGGGTAGACCACTCCGTCGATGCTTTTGAAAGGTCCGAAAGCTAACTTGCAGGTCGGACGACAGTGTTTGTACTCTTTCCAACACTTTTTTATAAGACTTGGTCCCTTTGAACATGTCCTCCCAAGGGGAATCCTCATTTTCATAGGCTTTCATACTGCAGTGTATCAAGTGTTTGTTCACTAATTGATAAGGGTCATGCCTTTTGTACTCAATATTTAACAGTTTAACTTCTTCGAGTGCTTCTGCTTCCACCCTAGAATGTCCCAAATTTAGTAATGAAAATTTCCTGATGTGCACAGGGAAGATTGGCCAGGACTTCTTTTCAGCTTCCTTTAGCTCTATTCCAATACTGCCTTTTACTATTTGGTGTGCTACTTCCCTACACACTAGTCTATCTGGAAGGAATTTTGGAAGTGCGTGAGGGGGGATTGAGCACCCATAAACCCTGATGTAGGAGAAGCTTTCTCCAATGAACTAGTCTACTATTTTCTTGAGGTTATTTGAAACTGCTTCAGAAATGCGAGGAGGGTCACAGTTGAAAAACATTTTATGCATTGGTATCACCACTAAATGGAAAATTTCATAAAACAATTTTTTTGCATTTTCTTCCCACAGCTCAGAGTGATATTTGTGAATGGGTTTAGGGCAGTTTATGTTCCAACTCCAATTCATCAGGGGAAATGGAGTCATAAAACAAATTGCATCCATGAGGTATGCTGACATGTAGAAGGCCACTGGTTGACCTTGGGCTCTTGTAGCTCTGTAATCTGAAATCTCTTTGGCTATATTATCAGATAAAATCTTGTCCCAGTTGAAACTATATCCTTCTGATGCTTCTTCTAAAAAGGGCACCCATTCCGCAGGGAAATGACAAGGATTCTTTTTGCTGAAGAGTCTGCACAGCATCATGGCTACATAAACCATGTACTCATTCAAAGAAGATGTGGCATAAATTCCATGGGTATCGGCCCTAAATTTTGATGGACATCTCCACCAACCTTTGATTAAATCGGGGTAAGTTTGGTCTGCCTCAGTGCATTCCTTTCTCTGGAATTCTTCTATAAATTCGGCATTGTAAATGAAATTAGGATTGGGTGAGAGTTTGTACATAACCTAGATATATTCAAGTCTGAATGAGCCAATAATGGCCCTTTGATCATTTAAAATGCTTCTTGTTGGAATATAAACCTTTTCCAAAGCCCAACTAATCATGTCATTGTACGCCATGAGTCGTGGGCGTGTTGCAATTTTGTGAAGTTTTGATTCTGCTATGTCCCAAAGGTGATTCTCAGAGTCATTAGAGGAATTTTTTTATCTCGCAGTCCAAATTTTCATAAATTTGTCTCCATGATTTAATTGAGTCGATAGCATGCGGTGTGGTGTCTAATATGACATCTCCCTCTGGGTTGGAACTCTCAGTTGTATCTTCACTCTTCTTGGGTCCCTTCTTTGGTGCCATGACTCTATATTGGAATGAAAACCTATCATAGAAGAGAGGTGTGAAATCTCGGCTATATTATCTTACTTCTGATAGAAAAAGTGAGAATAAGTTTCAAAACACAAACCTCTAATTTTCTTTTAACTCATTTTATGGTGAAAGTACTAACGCAACTGTCAAGAATTTAATACCTTTAATGCAGAGAATATTTCTGATATACACATTTATGTCACAGAAATCACGATCTATCCGTTATTAACGTGGTCGTATTTCGACAATTCTAAAATCAACATTCAAAAAATATTTTTTGACGGAGACCGAAAAGAAAGTACCTAAGAATTTTAATTACCATTAAATGTATTTTTAAAATGAAGTTAGTTCTGTTTAAATTTTGTTATTGAGTCACGACTTCGCATTTTGGGGTTTCGGGGATCCTTCAGTATTTAGTTGCAACTTTGCATTTCGGGGTTTTGGGGATCCCAGTTACATGAGGTATGTCACCACTAAACCTCGAATCCCGAAATCACGATGAGATTAGTTTTAAGCCTTAACTAATCAGGATTAAGACTAACTTTCACTTCCTTCGGGAAATCGGGAATCGATATTTTGCGATTCAAAATGTATTAAAAAGGTGTTGTTCTGAGTAAACCCCGAATCCTGAAAGATTAAAATATGGTTAATTAACTCCTTTAGGGTTTTAAATTATCATGATTTGAAGTACTTTATAGAATGTCCGTCTAGACTTTAATAACACTTGAGCTTTCTGTCTTTAATTATAACGAAGAAATGAAATCATTTGGGGACTTTGGTACCGGTGTTTTGCACTGATAGTGAGGATTATACCTTATGAAAAGCCAAATCCCGAAAGAGAAAAGTTTTAGTTTTAAAGGTGAAAATTTTCAAACCTAGCTTCAACATAGGCTCAAATTGGGAACCTCGTCTCCTTGTGGGACGAGGAGAACGAGCGAACTTAGTGCCTTTTATTGGGTAAATGGGGTCATTTATTTCGGTCTGTGAGACATAGTTGCAAAAACTACTAAGGGGATAAAGATCCCAACCTTAACTTCAGAAAACTTTCCAAACTAAAGCGTTCGACAATCTTGAAATAGGATCACTTGGATTTCCCTTTCTAAAACCGACCTTGGACTTGTGCAAGATAATCAAAACAAGATTAGTCGTTCTACCAGTTTTTATTTGATCGTATTCGCATCGAGAGACTCTCACAGTGTAATCTGGAATCTCATAATCTAAGAGTGTAATCTGGCTAAAAGAAGAAAAATACCAGAGCATCTTGCAATTTGTGTATAACAGCCTTGTTTGTTATGGACACATTGCTTCACTGTCAGCGGGCCTATTCAGTATCCCGGTGAAGTTATCGGATTTTCCACATTGAATTTCCTTTCAGCACTTCATTCATTTTAGCATTTAAATGATGAGATGAGGGCAATCATATAATGAATTTCCTTTCATCACCTCTTTATGTTAGATGGGGGAAATTGATAATGAATTTAATTTCACCATCTCTTTATGTTAGATGGGGGAAATCGATAACAAATTTCCTTTCACCATCTCTTTCTATACATATTTGTTATGAAGTGGGGGCAATCAATAAGTATGTAACATGCTCAAGGAAAAAAAAAATTATTATAGCAAAGGTCTATCAACTTATTAAAAAGCTCTGAATTGATCTAATTTTGGCCCTCGGACACTCTAACTTTATGGAGAATCTCAGGGAAAATTTATTAACACTTTTTTTTTTGGAACTTCACTTGTGCGAAAATGATCTTTTTATTTCTGGTAGAAGGACTAAAAAGGTTAATATTAGCCCAGACATACTTCCAGTTCAGCCAAGGCTTAGGAAAACCAGAGGATTTTACTTATCTTTGCTTTGAAAGTTAGTTTGAACATTTTTGAAATTAAGATGAGACTTAAAGGGAGAAAAACAAGATTGGGTGAATAGTAAGCTTGATAGTGATCGAAGTGGAAAGGTGAGAGGACCTCGGGAACGTGGGAGTGCTAACGAGTATTAATCATTTATATTATTATTATTATTATTATTATTATTTTATTTTTAAATCAACATCTGGTTCACTTGTACCTCTTAGGATATTTTTAACTTAGGTTCTCGAGTCAGAGTTCATACCTTAATAGTTCGTCGTGTTTACAACCAGAAGATTGTTTACTCATTGCCTTTAGGGAAAGTTTTTATCATGGTTATCCATGTGGATTACCCCTTGTAGTAAAATTGGTCTCTTGAGTCCTCACACTTTTCCTGCGAACAACTGATAACTATCAGACACACTCATACTAACTCTGTGAACTGCTAGATTTGAACTACTTTGAAAAATCTTGATATTTATTTATTTATTTACATATTTTTTATATATATTTTTTTAATCTACCGAAAGCAATGTGACTATAAAGAAAACATGAAAACAAACTGGTATATACAATGAAAGTTTGAAAACATATTATTGCATTAGTGTTTAAGATATCGCCCATTTATAGGGGTGCTTAGGATATTTCCATTTAGATTTTCTAATGAAAAATCATTTTCTCCTTTTGAGGCTAAGACTCTATAAGGGTCAGACCAGATCGAGTCGAATCTTTCGTGTTTTCCAGCGTCTTCTCTTCTTCCCATTTTAGTACCAGATCTCCAGGGAGGAAATCTCTATGCTTAGCCTTCTGATCAAACAAATCCTTCATCTTATCCTGATATCTCTGCAATTTTTTGTTTACTTCAATCCTATTTTGTTGAACATCGACCAACTGGTTTTCTCTCCTGGTAATGTCGTTAGGTTCTTCGTTTGAATCTTGCCAAATTTTCATTACAGGTAGAGCTAGATTGATTGGTAAAATAACATTGCTACCATAAACAATCTAAAAAGGGGACATTCTGATCGCCCTTTTGGTACTTATCCTATTGGCCCATAAAGCGTATTTCAAATGAATATGCCATGTCTTTTTGTTGTCAGTCAATATTTTTTTTTATCACAGTTGTCAGAATTTTGTTAGATGATTCAGCTAAACCGTTGCCCTACGGATAATAAGTTGTGGAG
Organism: Picea engelmannii; assembly: GCA_009831015.1. Taxonomy (NCBI): domain Eukaryota; kingdom Viridiplantae; phylum Streptophyta; class Pinopsida; order Pinales; family Pinaceae; genus Picea; species Picea engelmannii. The sequence continues at coordinate 122,418 of ML795772.1, forward strand.
TGTCCTAATATGATGTTGAATTTTTGGCAAAATCTTACCATAGCCATTGATTTGAACGCTTGTGCATTTTCGATGACTATTTTTTGGGGGATAGCCGAATATGGATAAAACGTTTTCTTCCATAAAGTTGATTACAACTGTGTCAGTCGTGTTTCTCATGGGAATAGCTTCCACCCACTTAGTAAAATAGTCCATTGTGGTTAGAATCCACCTGTGTTGAGCACTGGAATGTGGGTGAATCTCTCCAATAAAATCGAGGCCCCACTGTTGAAAAGGGGCTTCGGCTTTAACTGGAATTAGAGGTAAAGCTGAGATTTTATGTTTACCTATAAACAACTGATAGGGAACACAAGCACGGACTTTAGTATTTACATCTGTGAAAATTTTGGGCCAGTAATATCCAGTTCTTAAGATTTTATAAGATGTGGCTCACCAAGTGTGGCTTCCTCCACACACTCCCTCATGGAACTCATCTATAACCTTTCCAGTTTCGGTCTCGACCAAGAAGCCCAGTAAGAAACCCAGGGGGTCCTTCCAAAACAGTTTTCTGTCTATAATACAATATTTTATAGCATGCAACTTCAGGGTCCTGGCTTTAGATGGGGTTAATTCACTAGGACATTGGAGGGTCAATAGATAAGAAACAATATCATGATACCAGACTGAAGAAGAAAACTTGTCTTCAATCTCACCCGTAGAAGTAGTGAAATCGAGTTCATTTATTTCTAGAGAACTCTCGTCTTATTGTAGCTGATTTATTATAAGTGCCTGCAAGTTGGATTCGGCCAACAATTTAGCCATACCTTGGCCTTAAATGAGTTTTGTTTGTTTGACTTCAAGATCGAACTCCTGAATCTTATCTAATCATCTGCCTCTTCTCCCATCACTATCAGGATGAACCAGTATGTCTTTGACTGAGCTTGTAGGAACATAGGCTATGATCTTCGAATGTAATACGTACGTTATGAAAGCCTTGAGAGCCTTTACCATTGCGTAAGCTTGTTTTTCTAGTATACTATATTTCAACTCAACGTCTCTCATACTTTTACTGAAACAAGCAATGGCTTGTTCATTTTTCTATAACAATACAGTTGCGATAGTGTGTTCGGAAGTGAAGGAAAAAATAAAAAAATCTTTTGTGTAATTAGGACTTGCCAAGGCTGGTGCTTCGCTGATAACTTTTTTGATTCATTGAAAATATGCTTTGGCTTCACTTGTCCACTTCATCTCACTACTCTTTTTCAACATATATGTGATCAGCTTCACAATTTCATCGAAGTTAGGGATAAATCTTCTCAAGAAATTTATTTTTCCTAGGAAGGATTGGATTTCTTTTACATTTCTAGGGATATTTATAGTATCTATTGCCTCAATTCTCTTAGGATCGATTTTGATTTTGTCTTTTGACACTACATGACCCAATATCTTACCTTATTTCATAGCAAAATGAGATTTTTTGGGATTGAAGGACAAACTGAATTTACGACATTTCTCGAAAGTTTGATTTAGGTGCACTAGATGTTTTGCATCAAATTTTGAAAAAACGGTCAGATCATCGAGATAGATAATAGAGAATTTATCTTTATCACCCACAAAGGCAATGTTTATGGATCGTTGGAAGGTTTCCCCTGCATTCATCAAGCCAAAAGGCATTTTATCGTACATGAAGGTACCCCAAGGGGTAGTGAAAGCTTTTTTTTCCTTATCATCATGGTGTACTACGATATGATTATAACTTGAAAAAACATCAATCATTGACATTATGTTAGCTCCAACTACTCTCTCTAAAATGTGGTCCATCTTAGGCAATGGATAATTGTCTTTGAGTGATGATCGGTTCAGGTTTCTAAAATCGACACATGGTCTGATTTCGCCATTTTTTTTTCTTACTGGGACTAAATTAGCCACCCACTCGGAATATCTTAGTGGGATGATGATTTTGGCATCCAAGAGTTTTTTGACATCCTTTTCAACTACTGGTAGAAGAATAGGGTTTATCTTTCTGAGTTTCTGTTTAAAAGGATTGACACCAGGTTTCAAAGGAATTTTATGTTCAATTATAGAAGTATCATAAGTTCTCAATTTGTCATAAGATCAAGTGAAAACGTCTTTGTACTTACTAAGCAACTCAGTATATTTACTTTTGTTTTCTAGGGACAGGTATTTGGACAGTTTCACCAACCAATGGTTTTCTTTGGTACCTATGTCACAGTCCTCAACCTCTTCAGGTTGTGGTTGTAAGGTGGATCTTAATGGGATATCATCTTGATTAAATAACCTTTCCAAGGGAATTAGGCCCTTGGGGATCTGGTTATTTTTTAGAACAAGCATACGATTATTGGAAATTTTATCGTGAAATTCCTGGGGGTCTTCCCCTTCCTGCATGATCCAAATAGGATCATTTTGGTTTTCTTGGTCGGCATGAGTTTCAGCAAACTCTTCTATTGATTCTAAAAATTTACTTTGTTTTTCATCATCCTCAAAAACTTGTCAGTGTTGTATGTTATTTGGTATGGAAGGTCGGTGTCTCATTTGTATATGATATTTTGGTTTGAAAGTAGTGGGAGGTGTGAAGGTTGAGGCTGCTTTGGCTAACACATCGGCCTGTTGGTTTTCAGTTCTTGGAATGTAGTCGATTTTGATAGAGGAGAAGAAATTTTCGATCAGATCCCAGACGCAATTACTGTAAGACCTTAGCCTAGGATGTTTGGCATGGTATTTTCGGTTGTTTGGCATGGTACTGTCGGTTTACCTATTTTACGATTAGCTCGGCATCACCAAAGATTTTGAGGTTTTTTTTTCATTCTCCTAGCGGCTTCCAACCCTAATACTAAGGCTTCATACTCGCATATGTTATTAGTGTGGTCCACATTCCACTAGAGTATATAGGAAAAAGGGATTACGAATTGATTTTTGGGGGCCACAAGGAGCACCCCTACTCCGTCTCCAAGGTAAGATGAAGTGTCGTCAAAAAACATCTTCCACACACCAGTGCTATATACACTTTGTTTATTTTTTTATTTTTCTGTTTTTTCTTCTGTACAACTTTCACCTATACCTAAAACAATATCATCGTCAATGGATAAGATACAATTACCTAGATCCTGATCAACAATATATATAGGGTGATTATTCGGGTTGCGTGGATCACTTACCGTGAACACTAACATGGTCTCTCTGTACAAGCGTGTGAACTGTCCTCCAAAAACTGGGATTGTAGCATATGTCATGTCAAGATAGAGGGACCCCCCAAGCTTGGCACCCTAGGATCTATATAACAGCATACCATATTTCAGAGGGATATCGACGACCACTACATCCATGAGAATGCTTTTCGTAGCTATTTGAGCCAAATTTACCACCAAGTCTTTAATCATGCCTATACATTTAACTTTTCTAGAATCGAAAGAAAATAAATCTCCATAAGGCCTGGTAAATTCGAGGCCCAATTTATCCATAATGGCTTTTGGCATTACATTGTGGGATGCTCTAGAATCAAACATACACTTATGGAGTAGTTGGTCGAACAAGGTTAACGTGATATAGAAGGGAGCAACAGTGTCTTTGGCGCCTTCGAAATGAGGGCCAAAAACTATGTCCGGCTTGTCATCTTCTAAGTTAATGACGTTGACTTGGCTTTCATCTTCCGAAAAACTAATCAACTTGGCAATTTTTTTTCTGTATGTTGGGTTTTTTGCCAGCTCGACAAGAGGTATGGGGATCTTGATTTTATTGATTTCGTTTTCCATATTGAAATTTCCCACAATTTTGTCATTCTCAATGTTTTGGGCTTTGACTCCCTTCTTATCAGCTTTCTTTTATGGTGAAGGTTTTGTTTCAGTTGCAGGAGATTTCTCTTTCAGTGTTTTGACTATGAGTGTTTCAGCTACCTTAGTCTTGGTAGGCTGTGTGTCTGTTTGGTCGGTTTTTACAATCTGTTTTTCACCATTTTTTGAAACTATCTCGTCTGTCTTGCTCCTCGGCAAGATTTTTTCTTTTGGGTGATTGTAACACTCTTGTTTCTAGGCCTTAGATTGTACTTCTGTTGAAGGTCTTCCATTATACCATCAACAATACCCTGGTAGGTCAAATCTTCAGAAGTACTATCGTTTAGGTCATTTTCCAATCTATTTTCCTTATTTAAAAAAATTTCATAATCTTGTCTTGATAAATAGGGTTGTGGCTCATCATCACCCAGATTGTTTATATCTTCCTCTGATTCCTCAAGATCTTCTAAATCTTCCTCTCCAATGAAGTTTTCACTCTTGAAGGGGGTTGGGATTTTCTGATCCTCATTCTTAATCTATCTTTTTGGGACTTGCGGATTGGGATTCCTTCTTAAATCCTTTCTGGAAAAATGGTCATTTCTATTCTGCTCTAATTCCATTTTTGAAATCTTATTAGACAGTTCTTTAATTATCCTAGCCATGTCGTCCATTTTGTCTCCCAAAGATCTTCCTGACCCTAAAGATCCTCCTTGTTATCTGTATCTTCTGGTTTCTTTGTTCCCAGCATCCATTTTGGCTTTCAGCTTTCCTGAAGCCATCATGTTTGATTCAGTTTCTAGGGCATCATCTTGCATCTTGGTGAGGTCTACTGATCTCCTCTCTCTCAATAGTAAGGAAAAATTGGGGTCGAAAGCTCCAGCGGAAGTTACTTTCACTGCAGGCTGAGAAGGTTTGACCTCGATGGGAATTTTATTGTACAATTTATTAAATCTTTGGGTGAACTCGAGAACTGATTCAGAATTTTTCTTTCTAAGAGCCCCGAATTCATTCAGATAATAGAGGTGATCTTTTCTTTCTCCCCATTGCCTGATGAAAGCACTTTTGAGTTCATCGTATGACCTTAAATATCTCGTTTCTAAGCCTCGGAACTAGGTTCTGACCTGCCCCTCGAAAGTTTGCACTAAGAGTGTTGAGTAGACATCTTCGTGTTCGAGTCCTAGGATATCGGCGAATTGGTCGAAGAAATGTATTTTCTCTTGTGCAGTTAAATCGCCTTCCCCTGTAAATTTTGGGTGATTTTTCATGTAATTTTTTGAATGGTCATGTAGGGGAACCAGGAGGACAAGAGGGGCATCTTTAGCGGCCACCTTAGCAAAAATTCCAGGGAGCGGTACTTGGCCTCCTGCGGCACCACCTATAGCACCGCCTCTAGTCCCCACACCTCTATGTGTAGCCATTGATAAATTTGAGATTGAAACTTGGGTTGTACTTGAATGTGACAGAAAGGTTGTGGGGAACTGATCCCCAAGGCACATGAAATTGAAAAAAGAAGGCCCAATGTGAAGAGAACTTGTTTCTCCAGGCTTGTAAGATCAATATATCAAAGAATTGACGGGGGTTCAATCAGGATACACAGGACATTCGTCGAAGTGTTCAGTAGTAGGAGTGGGGACTTAAGGAAAAGAGCATGATTCAATCGATAGGGGGAGGGAGAGGGATCTCTCAAGTGTTCCTATGACGTTCATCCGTGAAGAATTTGGTTGACAGATGACATGTGTCAGTGAAATGATTTGTCTAAGAGATCTTCTTGATTTTAAAATGTTTTCTGGATCAGAAACTGGCAAAGTTTGCTTGTCATCTGGGTTCTTTCTGGTGTTCTTTCGGCTAGAAGCTAGTTTTAAAAAAATGTGGAGTCACCAAGTGAAAGGTAAAAGTATCCTTAGAAGGTTTTTTGATCTTTATTCTTATATCAAAGAAAGAAAGTGTCAATGTCGTTCTTCCCAGGGAAAAGATTTGTTTCTTCGGTCCCCGACAACGGTGCCAAAAAGATGTTGTTCCTGAGTTTATAATTTAAGGCTCTAAAGTATATCATCAAGGCATCCAAAAAGGTAGAGATAATTAATGGGTAAAAAGAACTAATTTAAAGGAAACCGAGATCACAATTGGTTCCTTAACTATCTTTGTCAAGCTTCCCATTGTTCTTGAATGCTAATATCCCTTTCAATTGCAGGCCATGATCGTTCAAGTTCTACTCGTGTATTTTTTGTTTGTAATATGGTATTGAATAGGTTTAACACAATGCTCGTTTGATCTGATAGACCGGGTTCTATATTGGGTTGTCTGGTAACTGGAACAGTCATGAAAGCTGAGGGTTTCGTTTTTTTGTAAATCAAGAATATTTTCAAGGGTCACAAATTTCTGGTTCGAATTTATAAAAATAGAACTTCCAAATTATGAATCAATAGTATAACATAAATAAAGGCCTTTTCTACTATCTGAGTCAAATTTTAAGGAGACAGTGTACGGAATGAAGAAAAGAAAGGGAACATGTAGTTGTATAACAAAAATGAGGCATCAATTTAAGAGGAATCTCATTTTAAGTTAATACAAGAAAAAGGGATGATAACTTTATAGAAGCATACAATTTCAGAGTCCTAAAACGTTCATAGGTCTTATATCCACTGGAATCTGATACAGAGGAAAAACTGCAAACGATTAGATAATCTGATTGTTTAATCACTATAATAGAAGTTAACACATGAAACACTTCAAACGAAAGTATGAAATAAAAATTGAATGACAGAGAAACACATAACTCAGGCTTGACCAGATCTAGAATCTTCAATCTATATTATATTAATTCAGGCAAAACGAATTTTTTTCTTTACAATTCATCCAGAAAAAAGAATCTTCTTAGTCTTGAAAAATTACATTTATACAAAACCACCAATCTTAGGACGGTTGGTGATTTCCTAATTCTTAGAGACTAACTATTTGTTAAAAAATAGATCCAAAACCATTTTCATGATCTTCTCCATTTTTCATTTTCTTTGAAGTAAAGCTCTTCCAAATAATACTTTTACTTTACTGATGACTCTCCTTCTTTTGATTCAATACATTTAATGCATCTCTCCAGGAACTGTGTAAATTTTCTAGGGGGTTCTGGAAGATCTCTTGCCTCGAACAGATAAACCTTTCTCTGAATCTTGGAAAGACGGTCATCAACTCCTTTATCTGTAAACTTTACTGACTGCAGCTTTAATTTAGTCTCAACTAACAACCTATCCATTAGGGTGACATCGATTTTTCTTAGTTGTGAAATTTCCATTTGGATTTCACTCAAATTTTCCCTAAAATTTAATTGATGTCTTACAATATTGATATGTCCCAAAAGTCCTGTACAATTACCTTTTCCAATATTTAATGACCCTTTGTCTAAAAGATCAAAAAATTCTTCACAGTCTTCTCTGATTTCTTTGGCTATTCTTTTGCTTTCAATTATGTTGGTTTCCCATAGCATGAGCATGATGTCGCCTCGGATTTGCTTTGTGGTTGATACTTTCATAGTTTTGGGTACCTCTTCACTTGTTGAATATATAATTACCTTTTGGAGAGTAATCCTTGCTTCTTTGTCTTTTTTTTCCCTCTGGATAATATTATCAAAGGAATTATCTACTCCTTGAAAGTAATTATGAACAATTTCTATCTTGGAAATCAATTTTTGTTGTTCAATTTCTATTTTTGAATGCACTTCCAGTGACTAGGCCTGGAAAGCTTTTAGGTCTATAATCTGATCTTCCATCGATATTAGTCTATCCTTCAACTGTTTTGCGTGCTCCTTTTGCTGAGTAATATGTAGCTGACTTGTTTGTATTTCCTGGCTCATTTCGTCCAAACTCGTTTTGAGTGATTGAACCTCTAACCTTTCGGCAGTCCTTGTCTGCTCCAAGATTTTACTCATTTATTCTATAATGCTTTCATCAGCATTCTTTAATTGCTCTCATAATTGTGCTATGATTTTATCACTCTTCTTTATCCTTGTTATCATTTTTCCCACGGTAAAAAAAAATTCTATTGCCATGGCTCCTATGGAACCTGCTATCTCTGTAGCGAAATCTTCTTCCTCCAAATTTTGTCCGTCTATCAAAACTTTATTTTTTTTAACCATGTTCCCCTCTCTCTTATGCATCTCCTGTTTTAGGATAGCCTTCCTTTTTCTACTGAAAAAATAATCGGAAGGAGGACTATCATCTATGGGAATGGAGGTAAGGTCATCAACAAATAGAACTCTCGTCTGTGGGAGTCCAAAAGTGGACTGTAAGGGGGTTAAGGAAGCTATGGGACTCCCTATCTCTGTATATCCTTTCCCTCCTGCTACCTTAGGCATGTTTACATCAACCCCTGGTGATGAAGTGGGAGTAGGCTTACCGGATTTGGGAGGTCTCCCTGACCTTTTCTCTGCTTTGATCTTTTTACTTGGTGGAGGCCTTTCTGTATCCTATAGGACTTTTTTGGGATTTCCCTTATTTTGTGCTTCCTGCTCAAAACCTGGTGGAACGCTTTCTTTCTCCTAGGGGAGGGTAATTTCTTCTCCTTGAGGTACTAGGGTCAGACCACTCTATCGATGCTTCTGAAAGGTCTGAAAGCTGACTTGCAGGTCGGACGACAGTGTCTGTACTCTTTCCAACACTTCTTTATAAGACTTGGTCCCTTTGAACATGTCATCCCAAGGGGACTCCTCATGTTCATAGGCTTTCATATTGTAGTGTATCAAGTGTTTGTTCACTAATTGATAAGGGTCATGCCTTTTTTACTCAATATTTAACAGTTTAACTTCTTTGAGTGCTTATGCTTCCACCTTAGAATGTCCCAAATTTAGTAATGAAAATTTCCCGATGTGCACAGGCAAGATTGGCCAGGACTTATTTTCAACTGCCTTTAGCTCTATTCCAATACCACCTTTTACTATTTGGTGTGCTACTTCCCTACACACTAGTCTATCCGAAAGGAATTTTGGAAGCGTGTGAAGGGGGATTGAGCACCCATAAACCCTGATGTAGGAGAAGCTTTCTTCAATGAACTAGTCTGCTATTTTCTTGAGGTTATTTGAAACTACTTCATAAATGCGAGGAGGGTCACAGCTGAAAAACATTTTATGCATTGGTATCACCATGAAATGGTAAATTTCGTAAAACAATTTTTTTGCATTTTCTTCCCACAACTCAGAGTGATATTCGTGAATGGGTTCAGTGCAGGTTATGTTCCAACTCCAATTCATCAGGGGAAATGGAGTCATAAAAAAAATTGCATCCATGAGGTATGATGACATGTAGAAGGCCACTAGTTGACCTCAGGCTCTTGCAGCTCTGTAATCTGAAATCTCTTTGGCTATATTATCAGATAAAATCTTGTCCTAGTTGAAACTATATCCTTCTGATGCTTCTTCTAAAAAGGGCACCCATTCTGCGGGGAAATGAAAGGGATTTTTTTTTCCGAAGAGTCTTCACAACATCATAGCTACATAAACCATGTAATCATTCAAAGAAGCTGTGGCATAAATTCCATGGGTATCGGCCCTAAATTTTGATGGACATCTCCACCAACCTTTGATTAAATCGGGGTAAGTTGGGTCTGCCTCAGTGCATTCCTTTCTCTAGAATTCCACTATAAATTTGGCATTGTAAATGAAATTAGGATTGGGTGAGAGTTTGTACATAACCTGGATATGTTCAGTTTTGAATGAGTCGATAATGGCCCCTTGATCATTTAAAATACTTCTCATTGGAATATCAACCTGATGAATTGGAGTCGATAGCATGCAGTGTGGTGTCTGATAAGACATCTCCCTCTGGGATGGAACTCTCAGTTGTATCTTCACTCTTCTTGGGTCCCTTCTTTGGTGCCATGACTTTGTATTGGAACGAAAACCTGTCACAGAAGAGAGGTGTGAAAGCTCAGTTATATTATATTACTTCTGATAGAAAAAGCGAGAATAAGTTTCAAAACACAAACCTCTAATTTTCTTTTAACTCATTTTATGTTGAAAGTACTGACGCAACTGTCAAGAATTTAATACCTTTAATGCAGAGAATATTTCTGAGATACGCATTTGTGTCATAGAAATCACGATCTATCTGTTATTAACGTGGCCTTATTTCGGCAATTCTAAAATCAACATTCAAAAAATCTCCTTTGACGGAGACCGAAAAGAAAGTACCTAAGAAGTTTAATTACCATTAAATGTATTTTTAAAATGAAGTTAGTTCTCTTTAAATTTTGTTATTGAGTCACGACTTCACATTTCGTGGTTTCGGGGATCCTTCATTATTGAGTTGGGACTTCGCATTTCGGGGTTTCAGGGATTGCGGTTACATGAGGTATGTCACCACTAAACCTCGAATCCCAAAATCGCGATGAGATTAGTTTTAAACCTTAACTTCAGTATTGAGTCAGGACTTCGCGTTTCGGGGTTTCAGGGATCGTGGTTACATGAGGTATATCACCACTAAACCCCGAATCCTAAAATCGCGATGAGATTAGTTTTAAGCCTTAACTAATCAGGATTAAGACTGACTTTCACTTCCTTCGGGAAGTCGAGAATTGGGATTTTGCGATTCAAAATGTATTAAAAAGGTGTTGTTCTGAGTAAATCCCGAATCCTGAAAGAATAAAAGATGGTTAATTAACTCCTTTAGGGTTTTAAATTATCGTGATTTGAAGTACTTTATAGAACGTGTGTCTAGACTTTAATAACACTTGATCTTTCTGTCTTTAATTATAACGAAGAAATGAAATCATTTCGGGATTTCAGTATCGGTCGTTGGGACTGATAGTGAGGATTATACCTTATGAAAAGTCGAATCTCGAAAGAGAATTTTTAGTTTTAAAGGTGAAAATTTTCAAATGTAGCTTCAACACCTGGTATGGATCATAGCGTTTTGGCACAAAATCTCTTCAAAAACTTCTTCAAAACTTGAAAACACATATATACATTTGGAAAAAGTATCTAATTAATGTCATAAAATCGATCATATCATGGGCCCAACATTACCCCCACACTTATGATTTTACAGGTCCCACTGCAAACAAAAAAAGAAATTTCCCTTCATGAATAAGCTTGTTGAGGAGAATTAGCTTTAGAAGCTAATCCGTCTTGCTGTGATGATTTTTCCTTATGCTTCTTATGTTGCTTCAGTTGTTCTCTGAGGCTACGGTTGGATTTGGTCATCTCATCAACCAACCATTGAAGGGATTTTACCTTTTCTTGGAGGACTTCATTATCATGGTGGATATGTGTGGCTATTGTCTTCCTTTCTTCCAACTTTTGCATAAGCTGGAAATTCTCTTTTTGTAGCTTCTCAATGGCTGGGGAAGAATCAGTGATCTCGAAGGAAGGCTTAGACCCTTTGAAAGAAGTGGAAAATCTATCATTCATAGGATCTAGGGTAGGCATTGGTGAAATAGGAGAAATAGGGGGTTGATAAGGAGAGGTAGGTTCTGATTTTATATTTCTTTGGGGCTCTAATTCATTCGTAAAAACTTCCCTAAGTCTCTTGTGAGGGATCTCAATATCGAAGGACACTTGGATAGGGTCCGATGTAGACAGGGGTTTTGCATAAGGTTTTTCTCTTGTGCTATGGGTACTCTTTCGAAAGGGTCCTTTATCAAATCAATTGGATCCTCTCTTATTTGTGGGAACTATAGGAAATTCTTGTTGAATCACTTCTTGGAGATTTTTAGGTGTGGGATCAAGAGATATTGAAGGCATATGAAGATTAGCAATAGGATTCCTTTGATCTTTACTCTTGGTCTTTTTACTCGATGAGGATGCAGGGGTGTCAACAAGCTTTTTGAATTGTTCCTGTAAAGAAATAGTTTGTGTAGGGGGATTTGGAGTCCTTAGAGAGTGGAGCTTGGATGGAGAAATGGTCCTTAAACCAAGTGTCTTTTTTCTAGTCTTAATTATCAAGTGATGGTTTTCAAATTGATAGATGAATCCATCCCAAGTTTTCCCATATTTCTCTAATTCGGCTAGGACAAGGAGTTTGATTAGGCCATAATGAAAGAGGTTGTTGTGGGGGTTAGTTACATTCTTCCTCACTTGAGAGGACATCTTATCCAAGATCTTTAGAAAGTAGAATGGAAAATTCAAAGGTTTGTTGAACTAAAATGAGCTAGTAATATGAAATGACAGGCTTTGAAAGTGGAATATCTACCTTCACATGTGATCAACATGGTGATGACTATGAGAGGGTTGATCAATTACTCTTTTATCCATTCCCTGGAATATCCTTTTTCTCTTGAGATGTTCTAGAATTCAGGCTTAAAAACCCTGTTATAACTTGAGCACAACAGCTGGTGGTTTTTGAACCATATATCTCCCATTCTTGGAAGCTTCGTGGCTATAGCAATGGAATCTTATGAGACCCAAAAGGTGAGATACCCCACGCACACTGTATTCCCATCAAAACCGAGGGAAAATTGCATGGAGATGCCATCATCGTGGCCCTGCAAGTGGGATAAAAATGGCCCCCAACCTGCATGCAAAACCACCTCTCTACACTGTGAAAACTCAGGAATGGATAAAAGATCTGCATAGGAAGAGGGTTCATACCTCTTGGGCATTGTGATGAGGTGAAGAAATAAACAAAGGCGAAATTCACCAAGAGAGGGTCCGATCGGGCCAAGGAATGACATGAATTAAGCAAGGGTTGAGCGCGATTTGAACAGGGGAAGGAATGATAGAGGCTGAGTGCGTTCTCTAAGATAGGGGAAAGGAAAATGGAAAGGGTGAATTGGGATAATAGGTAACCTCATCCCATATTTGAATGCACCTAGGGTGGATTTGGTTTCACACATGCACACACGAGTTTCCATGTGTGGGCAATTTCGAATTCAAAGGTACATTTTTGGGGGAAAATGATGTGCATTTAGATCAATGCCCAAGTATTTTAACTTGGACATTTGATCATGAACATATCTAAATCATCCTCAATCAATTGCCTTCAACCAATTCAATTAAATTTCATTGAATTCTGGTTATCTGAAATTGTGGACAGTTACTAGTGTGTAACTTCATATGGCACTTCGTTTGGCACCTCATACAAAACTTCATACGACACCTCTGTGTTAAATACATTTCTACCTCTTCTAATGGATAGCCTACAATATTGAAATGTTTTTGACAATCACAGTGGTTAAGAGCAGAGGCAGAATGCTCCCTTGCTGTTGATTTTTCCACCATGCTCACTCAATCCTCTTGCATAGTGTTATCACACTAAATTGACTTGGGTCTTTTTAGTTTGTTTGCAATCCTTTTTTAAGCCTTAGATTTTAATTTTTTCTTTTAAAGTCTCATCCCTTTAAAATTTATGATTGGTAGAACCCCTTAGATGATTAAATTTTTTGATTCTTAGCCCTAATTTGATCCTCAAATTGATTTTCAATCCTTAAACCATTTCTAGTTCATGTTTTATTTTGGTCCCCTTCATGATTTGTCATTAGGTCGATCCCTCCCATGAATAGATTGATGTGACACTCCTCTCTCCTCACTCATGACCTCGTAGGAATACCTCAATGTCCTCACTTACCTTTCTAATCACATTTTGAAGTGGATGTGTTGCCTACTCATCAGGAAGTTCTGTAGCGCCTATTACGTTCATTACACTTCCACCTCGAGCCATGATTTCCATGACTGATGTCATGTCCCTTGTTTTCAGTGCCAGAAGTATGTTAAAGATTCCTTCGAAGAACTTGCATTTATGAGCTTTGGTAACGGTTTCTAATTTGAAAGACTCGACATTGTTGCGCTATGAAAGTTCGTAAGTTCTAATCAAGCGGTCGCATGTCAACCAAATCCGATGCTGAGAAATATTCCAGGGTTGAGGTTTTCTCAAAGTTCATCCTAAGATTGCATTGAATATCTCAACAGGTGTCCATTGCACAAGTTTCCCAATTTACCTCCTCTACGTATTAATTTTCATGGGAAATTTGTGCTCAGGTTTCCATTTTTCTAAGCTTGCACAGTAGTAAGGGATCCATATTTGCATGGGGATCAAAATCTGGATCAGGGGTCAAATTTTGCTCAATTTTCAAAGTGCTCAGAATGTAATGAAAATGGTGCCATTGCGTCCATCTCGTCTTCCTGATTCCGGCGGTATATTTACTTTCTCAAACGGAGTTCGTATGGAGAAGATATCGCGATCTGTTCGTCGAGCCAAACAGGCAAAAATTTTTATGCTGACTGTACCTGTCCGTACAGTCCGTACAGGACACGTGGCAGGTCCATACAGCATACGTGGCAGGTCCATACAAGACACGTGGCAGCTCTAGCGCGTGACACATGTCATGCATTTTTGGACTTTTCAGCATACGGTTTGGGCCAATCCGAAGGTGACACGTGTCACCACTGGAAGGGTGACACGTGGCACATGATGACGTCAGCATCCACGTGTCGGATGACGTCAGCAGCATCGTGGCGATGATGTGGCAAATGTTGGTTGGTTTATAGCTAGCGAGTAAGGTGATGACACCTGTCCGGTTATGGGCGAATGGTATGAGGACACGTGGCCCAATCCAGGGGCGCCACGTGTCCCTCGTTTATTGGCTAATGGTATTTTGGTTTGTGTATCAAAATATTATGTGGAGGACCGGATTCGAACGGGTGACCTCTCCACCGCGCATGCCTTAACAACTTTTCCTGACCGTTAGACCAAGCACTGGTTCTTGTTTATAATGCAGGTTTTATTGTATTTAAGTTAGCGTTTGTGGTATGGTTTGGGCGCGACCGGGCCGGGGCTTAGCCCCAGCTCTTGGTCACGCACCGTTTAATATATATGACCACAGTTTTGTTGGCACACGGATTATAATATGGTTCCAACATATGATTATACCATAACATTTAAACCATATGTATAACCGTGTATATGTGTGCATATTTAAATGCGGGACCAAAGTTTATGCATTATGTTTATGCCATGTACGTGTGGTTTGGTTGTTGCGTGGGATTTTTGACAGAGCCCACGGACTTTTACATGTAACCGTAATTCGACTCTGAGTAATGTAACTTTAACTTTAACCGTAATGTAACTTTGCATCTTCATGTCTTCTTGAATCTGAGTTATTCAACTCGCGCGAGGGTTTCCCTCTGACGAACTAGGGTTTTGCAGAAAGCTCGCGGTGCAGGGGTCTAGCAGGTGCCCCTATGGGGCATACACCACCCAGCGATGGAGGGCCGACCGGCGGCTCTTACAAACAAGCTACAGCAGGCGGAGAGGACGCGGAGAGAACCAAACGGCCGGCCTTTGTGCCGCCGCCAAACATTTACTCGGCAATGTGGGAAGAAGGCGCGTCTAAGGATCTAGCAATGGAGATCGACCCTGAGAAAGGAGCCACCATTCCACCAGCAACCGCTCCATGGAAGCCGGGTAAGTCCATCCCACTAGCACCACAAGCCCCTAAATATGTGATTAGTTCCCCACATATCGAAGAGCAAAAACAATTCATGAGAGATTACGCCCTTGTGGGAAAGTTTTTAGGGCTCTGGCCCTCAGAACGAGATCTGATCCATTGGATCCAGTACTGGTGGAAACCAAAGGGTCACTATGAACTGCAACTAGGGTCCAAAGGCTTTTTTACAATAATCTTCTACAATCTGGAAGACCGTAACCGTATCTTCGATGGGGGACCCTATTTTTTCAATTCAGCCGGTCTCTTTCTGTGCTTCTGGACGGAAAAATTCAGTCCGGAAAAGGAAGACTTTGCACACGCGCCTGTTTGGATCCGATTATACTCTCTCCCACAGGAATTCTGGCTTGAGGAGGTCCTAGCAGGTATCGGTAACACCATTGGCCTATATGTCAAATCGTCCGAGGCCACGAAGCAGCGGCGTTATACGTCCTACGCTCGCATCTGCGTCTACTTGAACATAACCAAGGCGCTCCCTGGGTCCATCACACTGGAATATCAAGATGAAGACTGGCTCCAGAACATTGACTATGAACATATCCCATTCCGTTGCCGCCGATGTCATGAGCATGGCCACCTGTTTAGAGAATGCACCCTCATCAATACTCCCAAAGAAAGCAACCCAGACAATAACAAAGACAAGGAGGGCTTCACCCAGCCCACAGGGAAACAGCGCCTAGGAGGCCGAAGACAACCAGCCCAAGTAAGTAAGGACCCATCATCTAGCAATAGATTCACAGCTCTGCAAGACCAACCTGAAAACCCTGTTGATCATCCACCACTAAATGAGACATCGTCGGCTTCTGGATCCCAAAACGGCAAGCGAAAGGAGGACATCACCCCTCCGAGCAAAGAACCCGCAATCAATCCCTCAGGCGGCAACTAGGAAGCACACAATGCCGGGGACGCAGATATTGGAGAAGCGGACATGGAACTGGAAGAACCCGATCTAGCAGGGGTGGACCTGGAACATCTAGAGCACGCCTACAGACAGCAGAAACTTTTCACCATCCCCAGAGATCAACTGTGAAAGGTGCATAAGGTATATCTCAACTCTTCAGCTGGATCCACGGCTAGAACCACTCAAGGGCTAGGAATCCAAAGTAGTCAATCGAAAAACACCGGAAAGACCCAGAAGGATGAGAAGAAAAGAGGAAGGAAGTCCACCAACAAGCTTATTCAGGAAATAGGGCACTTCATGGTGATTTCAGGGCAAATCCACTTGATCTCGGATAGCTTTCCGCCCCTCCCCAACCCCCCATCATCATGAAGATTATCTCCTGGAACATCAGAGGCCTAAACGAACGTAGCAAGCACAAATTGCTACGTGATCTGATCATGGCAGAAAAACCTGACATCGTCCTTCTGCAGGAAACCAAGTGCGCCTCAGAAGAAGTGGACAAACTACTCCCCTACTGTTGGAAGCAGGGGGCAGTTGTTGCGGTCGACACCACCGGAACAGCAGGGGGACTAGCCATCCTCTGGAATACAAATTCAATACTGCTCGAGAACTTCATGGCTACTAGAGGATCCATCACCACGGATTACAGACTCATCGGTTCCGACAAACCAGGACATTTAACCAACGTCTATGGTCCAGCAACTACAGGAGACAAAGCAGCCTTCCTTCGGAACCTACACTTCCTTGCAGCCTTACACCAGCACAACAAATGGATCATCGGAGGGGATTTTAACATCATCCGCAGTCTGGAAGAGAAAAGAGGGGGCACGAGAAGATTGGAACAAGAAACTAGCAACTTCAACAGCTTCATAGACACCCACAACCTCATAGATCTGGACACCATTAATGGCATTCATACCTGGACAAATAGAAGATCGGGCTCACA
>ML795772.1:144529-201095 GCA_009831015.1 Picea engelmannii
AAAGTTCATCCTAAGATTGCATTGAATATCTCAACAGGTGTCCATTGCACAAGTTTCCCAATTTACCTCCTCTACGTATTAATTTTCATGGGAAATTTGTGCTCAGGTTTCCATTTTTCTAAGCTTGCACAGTAGTAAGGGATCCATATTTGCATGGGGATCAAAATCTGGATCAGGGGTCAAATTTTGCTCAATTTTCAAAGTGCTCAGAATGTAATGAAAATGGTGCCATTGCGTCCATCTCGTCTTCCTGATTCCGGCGGTATATTTACTTTCTCAAACGGAGTTCGTATGGAGAAGATATCGCGATCTGTTCGTCGAGCCAAACAGGCAAAAATTTTTATGCTGACTGTACCTGTCCGTACAGTCCGTACAGGACACGTGGCAGGTCCATACAGCATACGTGGCAGGTCCATACAAGACACGTGGCAGCTCTAGCGCGTGACACATGTCATGCATTTTTGGACTTTTCAGCATACGGTTTGGGCCAATCCGAAGGTGACACGTGTCACCACTGGAAGGGTGACACGTGGCACATGATGACGTCAGCATCCACGTGTCGGATGACGTCAGCAGCATCGTGGCGATGATGTGGCAAATGTTGGTTGTTTTATAGCTAGCGAGTAAGGTGATGACACCTGTCTGGTTATGGGCGAATGGTATGAGGACACGTGGCCCAATCCAGGGGCGCCACGTGTCCCTCGTTTATTGGCTAATGGTATTTTGGTTTGTGTATCAAAATATTATGTGGAGGACCGGATTCGAACGGGTGACCTCCCCACTGCGCATGCCTTAACAACTTTTCCCGACCGTTAGACCAAGCACTGGTTCTTGTTTATAATGCGGGTTTTATTGTATTTAAGTTAGCGTTTCTGGTATGGTTTGGGCGCGACCGGGCCGGGGCTTAGCCCCATCTCTTGGTCACGCACCGTTTAATATATATGACCACAATTTTGTTGGCACACGGATTATAATATGGTTCCAACATATGATTATACCATAACATTTAAACCATATGTATAACCGTGTATATGTGTGCATATTTAAATGCGGGACCAAAGTTTATGCATTATGTTTATGCCATGTACGTGCGGTTTGGTTGTTGCGTGGGATTTTTGACAGAGCCCACGGACTTTTACATGTAACCGTAATTTTTTTATGCACGCAGGAACCGGTTTATGCTTTGGTTTTAAAACGGTTGAACAACCCGACATGTGTCATATTTTGATATGCTTTTGGGTTTTAGCCCTTCGCACTGGTCGTATGGAGGACTGCATATGCCCGAGAGCTAGGCGGTTGGGGGTTGGAGGCGCCCTAACCGTCCTACAGTTTGCACGGTTATTCGGAACTGCTCGGTGCCAAGTTTAAACGTGCGTTTTGGAGCGTGTTCCAGGTTCATGCACACAGAGGTGCATTCTGTAGAACCAGTTCCAGCAAGGTAGAAGGAGGAAAATGGAGGAGGTCTAACTTTCTCAGTTTTTGGCCGATTGAGGTGCCGTAAAAGCCCAACCAGGGGTTTTTGGACGTGCTGGATCCATTGGTGCTATTTTCAAGGCCATTTTAAGACTTCTTCTACAATTTTTTCACCATTGAAGTTCCAGGAAGCTCCAAGGAGCTTGAAGCCCTATTTGATGGAGGACATGGTTTGGTGAGCCTATGTTTGTTTTATGTGAATGAATAATCATTTTTGGCTAATTGATATGCTCTGAACACATTGGGATAGGTTTCAGAGGCTTTTGAGGATTTTTACAGGTGTTTTTGCCAAAGAGAAGCTCAGGGAATCTTATGGCCACATGTAGAACAGGTCATGCCTGGATGAGCCATGATCCGTTTTCAGAGTTCTATTAGTCGTTTTTGGGGTTTTTATGTGTTCTGATCTCAATGGTACAGCTTTTTTTTCCATTGGAGTTGAGAAGCATCTTGTAAAAGAACTTTTGACTAATTAATCCCAGAGAGCCAAGTCCATCATGGAGGCTCAAGGAGATGTAGCCCGGAGGGGGGTGAACTCCTTTATCATGTTGTGATTGTTCTGAGTTTGATGGTTTTATTTGATGCAAGTATTGTTGCTGTGTATTTATTTGAAGTACATATTTAACCATTTACAAGAACATTTCCTCATACATAAGCATTTACAAGAAGAAGCACGAACTTAACACATAAGTTTATATTGCATATTTATACACATGAAGCAAGGTCCTGTAAAGTTTATTTTTATGAAGAAGGGGTTCTTTCATAACATAACAAGTCAGCCTTCTATTTTCAGATCAAGTGGTATCAGAGCATAAGTTTGTTTCGCTCATGTGTTTTCCATTGATAGCTTGAGATTTAGCTATTGATTTTTGTGCAAAGTTTTGTGTTGAAGTTGAAATCTTGCAAAGATGGCAGAAGCTTCAAGTATTGGTAGTTCTCATACATTTCCATTATCTTCATTCTTTAACAAAGAAGAGATTCTAACTTTGAGAGATGTGATGAAAAAGATGTGTGAAGACAGCGATGAGCGCATTGTTCTTGAAGAACAGTTGATGGCCATGAAGCAGGAGAAAGACCAGCTTTTGCAAAGGTTGCATAGGATGGAGAATCAAATCCATGAGGCAAAGGAAACCCTTACCAAGTACATAAATGAACATAAGGTATGCAGTGTTAGTTTATCTTCTAATTCCTCACCAGATGAATGTTTCGGTGGTTTTGAAAATCACACAAGGGGAATAGGGTCCAAGTTGTTGTTTAAAATGGGCTATGAAGGTAAAGGTTTGGGCAAGCATGCATAAGGCATTGTTGAGCCTATTGTCGTTAAAGAGAGACCTAGGTATTGTGGTCTTGGATATGAACGGCAAGATGGAGCAAATCCCAAAGTTGAGGAGACAAGGGAAAAAATTTCAAGCATAAACGGTGTTTCAAGTTCACCTCCTCAGGAAGGCTTTAAAGGTGAAAGTTCAAGAACTTTTGGAGAAAGTTTGATCCCTTCAGCATGCAAGGCTTGTGTTCAAGATGAATGCAAATATAGTTGTGACAGTGATGAGGAAAAGAACACTGTTGATGGTCTTCAAAGGAGAGCTTGTAACTCTTCATCTTCACCTCCTCACAGAGGCGATAAAGGTGAATGTACAAGGTATAATTCTGCTTATCATTCGGTTGCATTTAATTATGTTAAGCATGATAAATTTGGAAGAAAGAATCCTTGTACATATTGTGGTTTGTTTAACCATCATGTTTCAAAGTGTTGAAAAAGGTTGGCCGCTTTCAGGAAACTTTCTAAGAAAAGACAGCGTGAAAGGAGGATGCAAAAGGTTTGCACTCATTGTCAGAAGCGGGGTCATCTTGTTGACCAATGTTGGACGTTGCATCCAACTACTCATCCACAACACAAGAAGTAGTTGGATAAAGAGTTTGGCAAGAATGGAAATGGCGATTCCATCATTGATGTGAGTCAGGATGATTCACAAGAGGACGATGTCTAGCAGAAGAAGTCACCGTTCAGTTGGTTTGGTAAGAAATGGTTGGATTTCTTAAGCAAGTAACGCTTGCATTTTTCTGATTGTAAATGCACTTTTCATCATTATGTGTGCATTTATGGGAAGGTCGATATGATGTTTCCATGAGTTTCGACTGGTGTTGTTGATTTTCTGACGACTATGTTGTGTCGATCGTGTTGTTCGACTTGTGTTTAGTCGATGGTGTTTATTGACTTGAAAGTTGATTTTGAAACCGCCATGTGCTTTGATAAAGTACGAGATGCGACAGTTTGGTTGAAGAACAAAAGATTTTGTTGGCATCATTTTCAATCTTGTATGATTTGTTTTCAAGATTGATGGTTTTCTTGGCTTGTGACAAGATGTCACAGGGAAGTTTTTGCAGCCATTGGAGAGCTGGTTTTGTTGACGCCAAAGAGTTCGAAAGAGGGACTTGATTCTCAGTGGGAAGGTTGGCAGTCTTCCAAGCACAGAGAGAGAGGGGGTGAGTAGCAGACAGAGAGCAGTGGTTGAAGGACATATCCAATTGCAGCGCATGGCATGTCAAGGTATTCAGGTGATTGTCAAAAAGATTTTGATATAACTTGAAAGCAGATTGATGATCATAAGCTTTTGTGGGTCCAAAAGCATTTCAGTGGGAAGGTGTGATCAAAATCTAGATCAGGGGTCAAATTTTGCTCAATTTTCAAAGTGCTCGGAATGCGATGAAAACGGTGCCATTGTGTCTGTCTCGTCTTCCTGATTCCGGTGGTATATTTACTTTCTCAAACGGAGTCCGTATGGAGAAGATATCGCGATCTGTTCGTCGAGCCAAACAGGCAAAAATTTTGATGCTAACTGTACCTGTCCGTACAGTCCGTATAGGACACGTGGCAGGTCCGTATAGTCTGTACAGGACACGTGGCAGGACCATACAGCATACGTGGCAGGTCCGTACAGGACACGTGGCGGCTCCAGGGCGTGACACTTGTCATGCATTTTTGGACTTTTCAGCATACGGTTTGGGCCAATCCAAAGGTGACACGTGTCACCACTGGAAGGGTGACACGTGGCACATGATGACGTCAGCATCCATGTGTCGGATGATGTCAGCAGCATCATGGAGATGACGTGGCAAATGTTGGTTGGTTGATAGCTGGCGAGTAAGGTGATGACACGTGTCCGGTTATGGGCGAATGGTATGAGGACACGTGGCCCAATCCAGGGGCGCCACGTGTCCCTCGTTTATTGGCTAATGGTATTTTGGTTTGTGTATCAAAATATTATGTGGAGGACCGGATTCGAATGGGTGACCTCCCCACCGCGCACGCCTTAACAACTTTTCCCGACCGTTAGACCAAGCACTGGTTCTTGTTTATAATGCAGGTTTTATTGTATTTAAGTTAGCATTTGTGGTATGGTTTGGGCGCGACCGGGCCGGGGCTTAGCCCCAGCCCTTGGTCACGCACCGTTTAATATATATGACCACAGTTTTTTTGGTGCGCAGATTATAATATGGTTCCAACATATGATTATACCATAACATTTAAACCATATGTATAACCGTGTATATGTGCGCATATTTAAATGCGGGACCAAAGTTTATGCATTATGTTTATGCCATGTACGCACGGTTTGGTTGTTGCGTGGGATTTTTGACATAGCCCACGGACTTTTACATGTAACCATATTTTTTTTATGCGTGCAGGAATCGGTTTATGTTTTGGTTTTAAAACGGTTGAACAACCCGACATGTGTCATATTTTGATATGCTTTTGGGTTTTAGCCCTTCGCGCCGGTCGTATGGAGGACTGCATATGCCCGAGAGCTAGGCGGTTGGGGACTGGAGGCGCCCTAACCATCCTACAGTTTTCACGGTTATTCAGAACTGCTCGGTGCCAAGTTTAAACGCGCGTTTTGGAGCGTGTTCCAGGTTCATGCACATAGAGGTGCGTTCTGTAGAACCAGTTCCAGCAAGGTAGAAGGAGGAAAATGGAGGAGGTCTAACTTTCTCAGTTTTTGGCCAATTGAGGTGCCGTAAAAGCCCAGCCAGGGGTTTTTGGATGTGCTGGATCCATTGGTGCTATTTTCAAGGCCATTTGAAGACTTCGTCTGCAAGTTTTTCACCATTGAAGTTCCAGGAAGCTCCAGGGAGCTTGAAGCCCTATTTGATGGACGACATGGTTTGGTGAGCCTATGTTTGTTTTCTGTGAATGAATAATCATTTTTGGCTAATTGATATGCTCTGAACACATTGGGATATGTTTCAGAGGCTTTTGAGGACTTTTACAGGTGTTTTTTCCAAAGAGAAGCTCAGGGAAGCTTATGGCCACATGTAGAAGAGGTCATGCCCGGATGAGCCATGATCCGTTTTCAGAGTTCTATTAGTTGTTTTTGGGGTTTTTATGTGTTCTGATCTCAATGGTACAGTTTGTTTTTCCATTGGAGTTGAGAAGCAACTTGTAAAAGAACTTTTGACTAATTAATCCCAGAGAGCCAAGTCCATCATGGAGGCTCAAGGAGATGTAGCTTGGAGGGGGGTGAACTCCTTTATCATGTTGTGATTGTTCTGAGTTTGATGGTTTTATTTGATGCAAGTATTGTTGCTGTGTATTTACTTGAAGTACATACTTAACCATTTACAAGAACATTTCCTCATACATAAGCATTTACAAGAAGAAGCACGAACTTAACACATAAGTTTATATTGCATATTTATACACATGAAGCAAGGTCATGTAAAGTTTATTTTTATGAAGTAGGGGTGCTTGCATAGCATAACAAGTCAGCCTTCTATTTTCAGATCAAGTGGTATCAGAGCATAAGTTTGTTTCGCTCATGTGTTTTCCATTGATAGCTTGTGATTTAGCTATTGGTTTTTGTGCAAAGTTTTGTGTTGAAGTTGAAATCTTGCAAAGATGGCAGAAGCTTCAAGTATTGGTAGTTCTCATACATTTTCATTATCTTCATTCTTTAACAAAGAAGAGATTCTAACTTTGAGAGATGTGATGAAAAAGATGTGTGAAGACAGCGATGAGCGCATTGTTCTTGAAGAACAGTTGATGGCCATGAAGCAGGAGAAAGACCAGCTTTTGCAACGGTTGCATGGGATGGAGAATCAACTCCATGAGGCAAAGGAAACCCTTACCAAGTACATGCATGAACATAAGGTATGCAGTGTTAGTTTATCTTCTAATTCCTCACCAGATGAATGTTTCGGTGGTTTTGAAAATCACACAAGGGGAATAGGGTCCAAGTTGTTGTTTAAAATGGGCTATGAAGGTAAAGGTTTGGAAAAGCATGCACAAGGCATTGTTGAGCCTATTGTCGTTGAAGAGAGACCTAGGTATTGTGGTCTTGGATATGAACAGCAAGATGGAGCAAATCCCAAAGGTGAGGAGACAAGGGAAAAAGTTTCAAGCATAAACTTTGTTTCAAGTTCACCTCCTCAGGAAGGCTTTAAAGGTGAAAGTTCAAGAACTTTTGGAGAAAGTTCGATCCCTTCAGCATGCAAGGCTTGTGTTCAAGATGAATGCAAATATAGTTGTGACAGTGATGAGGACAAGAACATTGTTGATGGTCTTCAAAGGAGAGCTTGTAACTCTTCAGCTTCACCTCCTCACAGAGGCGATAAAGGTGAATGTACAAGGTATAATTCTGCTTATCATTCGGTTGCATTTAATTATGTTAAGCATGATAAATTTGGAAGAAAGAATCCTTGTACATATTTTGGTTTGTTTAACCATCATGTTTCAAAGTGTTGGAAAAGGTTGGCCGCTTTCAGGAAACTTTCTAAGCAAAGACAGCGTGAAAGGAGGATGCAAAAGGTTTGCACTCATTGTCAGAAGCGAGGTCATCTTGTTGACCAATGTTGGACGTTGCATCCAACTACTCATCCACAACACAAGAAGCAGTTGGATAAAGAGTTTGGCAAGAATGGAAATGGCGATTCCATCATTGATGTGAGTCGGGATGATTCACAAGAGGACGATGTCTAGCAAAAGAAGTCACCGTTCAGTTGGTTTGGTAAGAAATGGTTGGATTTCTTAAGCAAGTAACGCTTGCATTTTTCTGATTGTAAATGCACTTTTCAGCATTATGTGTGCATTTATGGGAAGGTCGATATGATGTTTCCATGAGTTTCGACTGGTGTTGTTGATTTTCTGACGACTATGTTGTGTCGATCGTGTTGTTCGACTTGTGTTTAGTCGATGGTGTTTATTGACTTGAAAGTTGATTTTGAAAACGCCATGTGCTTTGATAAAGTACGAGATGCGACAATTTGGTTGAAGAACAAAAGATTTTGTTGGCATCATTTTCAATCTTGTATGATTTGTTTTCAAGATTGATGGTTTTCTTGGCTTGTGACAAGATGTCGCAGGGAAGTTTTTGCAGCCATTGGAGAGTTGGTTTTGTTGACGCCAAAGAGTTCGAAAGAGGGACTTGATTCTCAGTGGGAAGGTTGGTAGTCTTCCAAGCACAGAGAGAGAGTGGGTGAGCAGCAGCCAGAGAGCAGTGGTTGAAGGACATAGCCAATTGCAGCGCACGACATGTCAAGGTATTCAGGTGATTGTCAAAAAGATTTTGATATAACTTGAAAGCAGATTGATGATCATAAGCTTTTTTGGGTCCAAAAGCATTTCAGTGGGAAGGTGTGATCAAAATCTGGATCAGGGGTCAAATTTTGCTCAATTTTCAAAGTGCTCGGAATGCGATGAAAATGGTGCCATTGCGTCCGTCTGGTCTTCCTGATTCCGGCGGTATATTTACTTTCTCAAAGGGAGTCCGTATGGAGAATATATCGCGATCTGTTCGTTGAGCCAAACATGCAAAAATTTTGATGCTGACTGTACCTGTCCGTACAATCCATACAGGACACGTGGCAGGTCCATATAGTCCATACAGGACACATGGCAGGACCATACAGCATACGTGGCAGGTTCGTACAGGACACGTGGCGGCTCCAGGGCGTGACACGTGTCATGCATTTTTGGACTTTTCAACGTACGGTTTGGGCCAATCCGAAGGTGACACGTGTCACCACTGGAAGGGTGACACATGGCACATGATGACATCAGAATCCACGTGTCGGATGACATCAGCATCATCGTGGCGATAACATGGAAAATGTCGGTTGGTTGATAGCTGGCGAGTAAGGTGATGACATGTGTCCGGTTATGGGCGAATGGTATGAGGACACGTGGCCCAATCCAGGGGTGCCACGTGTCCCTCGTTTATTGGCTAATGGTATTTTGGTTTGTGTAACAAAATATTGTGTGGAGGACCGGATTCGAACGGGTGACCTCCCCACCGCGCACGCCTTAACAAGTTTGCCCGACCGTTAGACCAAGCACTGGTTCTTGTTTATAATGCAGGTTTTATTATATTTAAGTTAGCGTTTGTGGTATGGTTTGGGCGCGACCGGACCGGGGCTTAGCCCCAGCCCTTGGTCACGCACCATTTAATATATATGACCATAGTTTTGTTGGCGCGCGGATTATAATATGGTTCCAACATATGATTATACCATAACATTTAAACCATATGTATAACCATGTATATGTGCGCATATTTAAATGCGGGACCAAAGTTTATGCATTATGTTTATGCCATGTACGCATAGTTTGGTTGTTGCATGGGATTTTTGACATAGCCCACGGACTTTTACATGTAACCGTAATTTTTTTATGCACGCGGGAACCGGTTTATGTTTTGGTTTTAAAACGGTTGAACAACCCGACATGTGTCATATTTTGATATGCTTTTGGGTTTTAGCCCTTCGCGCCGGTCATATGGAGGACTGCATATGCCCGAGAGCTAGGCGGTTGGGGGCTGGAGGTGCCCTAACCGTCCTACAGTTTTCACGGTTATTCGGAACCGCTCAGTGCCAAGTTTAAATGCGTGTTTTGGAGCGTGTTCTAGGTTCATGCACACAGAGGTGCGTTCTGTAGAACCAGTTCCAGCGAGGTAGAAGGAGGAAAATGGAGGAGGTCTAACTTTCTCAGTTTTTGGCCGATTGAGGTGCCGTAAAAGCCCAGCCAGCGGTTTTTGGACGTGCTGGATCCTTTGGTGCTATTTTCAAGGCCATTGGAAGACTTCTTCTGCAATTGTTTCACCATTGAAGTTCCAGGAAGCTCTAGGGAGCTTGAAGCCCTATTTGATGGAGGACATGGTTTGGTGAGCCTATGTTTGTTTTCTGTGAATGAATAATCATTTTTGGCTAATTGATATGCTCTGAACACATTGGGATAGGTTTCAGAGGCTTTTGAGGATTTTTACAGGTGTTTTTTCCAAAGAGAAGCTCAGGGAAGCTTATGGCCACATGTAGAAGAGGTCATGCCCGGATGAGCCATGATCCGTTTTCAGAGTTCTATTAGTCGTTTTTGGGGTTTTTATGTGTTCTGATCTCAATTGTACAGTTTGTTTTTCCATTGGAGTTGAGAAGCATCTTGTAAAATAACTTTTGACTAATTAATCCCAGAGATCCAAGTCCATCATGGAGGCTCAAGGAGATGTAGCCCGGAGGGGGGTGAACTCCTTTATCATGTTGTGATTGTTCTGAGTTTGATGGTTTTATTTGTTGCAAGTATTGTTGCTGTGTATTTATTTGAAGTACATAATTAACCATTTACAAGAACATTTCCTCATACATATGCATTTACAAGAAGAAGCACGAACTTAACACATAAGTTTATATTGCATATTTATACACATGAAGCAAGGTCCTGTAAAGTTTATTTTTATGAAGTAGGGGTGCTTGCATAGCTTAACAAGTCAGCCTTCTATTTTCAGATCACATGGTAACCTTGTTTTTCTCCTCTTCGGACCTGTAAATCTCTTTGCATGTATCTATGGTCTGATCACTGCTATTTGCTTTAACCATTAAAGTCACAATCTTTTAAATAGCCTATCCTATGTGTATGCGTTGTGCTACCCAAAGGCGTTGCTCAAACCAACTCTATTTTCCTTGCTTCCTTTCACCTTGGGGTTTGGTGTTTCACTCAATTGCAGAGGGCCAAATTCAGACTACCTCCTCATTGTTTACACTCCAGAATACATGTACAAGCCTAAGGGTTTAATTCCTAAAAAGTCTAGATTGGCTTACTAGCATCAGTCTATCTAAAGAGTCAGCCTTATCTATTTGAAGCCCTATTCAAAGCCTTCCTGGTCATTACCATCCCTTAAACTTATTAAAAGACCTCATTTTGATCCATGGAGATTCCTCAATCAAGGAAGACACACAAAGGTGGCAAGGTGGTCAGAACCGAACCGGTGGACATGCATCTTTTTGATATAGAACCCATAGTAGGAGAGGCCTTTCAAAGAGTAGGGTGTCTCTCTTTCTGTCAGAACATGCAAAGAGGCCATCCAAAGGTAGCAAGATAGTTTTCACTACATTTTGATGGCAAGAAAACCAAGGTTGGTGATTTGGAGTTTGAGGTTACTGAAGCCTCTATCTCAGCAGCAACAGGGATCCCCATTACAGGTGAAATGTGGTTCAAAGCCATGGCTTTGATTTCAACCTATGAAAAATATATTTTTAAACCTAAATATCAAGTCAATGACTTGTCCAAAAGTATGCCAAGGAGTCAACTGATTGAACAATTTGACAGATTACTGAAGATCATACAGAGATATTTTACTTGTGAAGGGAGATTCAACACCTTGTACTAGTACCATATAAGGTTGTTGCTACATTTTACTAGTAAGGTTGAGATGAATTTTCCTTATTACTTGTTGAGGAGTATAGGTAAAATGTCAGACAAGATACAGAAAAAATCTAAAGATGTGGATTCTAGCCTTTTCCACTCTGGCTTAATCAGAATGCTAGTCTCTGAGGAATTAGGTAAGAAAGATATTTCATGGGAACATTTTTTGGTTACCTCTCATTTCAAGTTGGATCTATCACCAACTCCTCAATCACAGAAGGAAAGTCCTTTGTCACCCACCAGTACTTCTAAAGAAAGGACCAGTAGGAAGAGAAAGGGAAGAACCCCTATTCAAGTTCCAGAGATCAGTAAGCAGGTCATAGAGGTCGAGGAGGAAGTTTTTCCTTCTCCACACAGATATTTTTCACCACCTCCTCCACCAAGGCTAGAAGAGGTGCCTTCTTCTACCAAAGATGCATCCAAGAAAGGGAAGAAACTCTTGTTTCCCTCTTCTCCTCTAGCAGTTGAAATCAAAGGTAAAAGACCTTTCACAAGGTCATCAATTCCTAAGGAGGTTTTCAAAGAGAAGTCCTTACCTAAGCCCCCTATTCAAAAGACGAAAGGTAAGAGCATTGAAAATCTTGTGGAGGAAAAATCAGAAACCCTTATTCAGAGGAAGAAGGGTAAAGGTAGTTCTCATCCTACTGAAGGGAAACAAGAAACCTCTGTACAGAAGGGTAAGGATAAAGGTACTAAAATGCCTTTGGAGAGTAAAGATGAAACCTCTGAGAAAGGCAATGAGAAGCCTATTGAAATAAAATATGAAACCCTTGTGCTGAGAAAGAAGAATAAAAGTAAAGTCATCAAGGAACCTGATGAGGTAGACAAGACACTTCCCATGCAGGAGGAAGAGGAGTCTGAGAAAAATTCTAGTGAGATCGTACATGCCACTGTTCCTCCTAACAATAAGACCTACAAAATACTTATCAAGCAGCTTGGAGATGCAAGAAAATAAATATCTCATCTTAAAGAAGAAGATAAGGTCAACTTGGCTCAGATGAAAGAGCTCATGGATGGTTACAGTCACACCCTTGACTTGGAAAGATTTGCATCAAGGAGGGCCCAACCCCTTCATAGATAGCTAAGGAATCTCTACAGGCAGAAAAAAGGCTTCCAATCTCAGAATAGGAAGCTAAAGGCAGAGTTGAAGCATTTTCAAGATGATATAGCCCAAATAAATCTACAGGTGTTGGTTGAAGCTGCCATTGAAGATGACAAACCAGCAGCTAAGGAGAGCACAACTACACCAAAGAAGTTTGTCAATGTTAAGAAGAAGAAGTCTACTGTGTCAATTGAAGATCCTCTTTCTACCAGAAAGAGTATGAGGTTAAGTGTCAAAATGAAAAAATAGTTGGTAAGGGTAAGCCCCATTTTTGAGGATGCATCTTTTTGGGAGGGTTAACCAATATGAAAATATTATCTCTACCATCTATACAGGCTTCTAAGTTCTTAAATATTTGGGTTTTGGGTTTTTGCTAAGTGTTATCTTCCCCATTGGTAGAATGCACTACCTATTGTGCAGTCAAGGCTCTTGATTAAAACGATTTTGTCATCATGAAAAACCATAAATTAATCTACACATGTTCAAGGATTGATGGCATTGCATTTTTGTAATTCTACCCAAACCTACACACAGACGCAACGTAAGAGGCGCTACCCAATGGCACTACCTAATATTTCACAGAGGGAAAATAATTGTCACACATGCGCAGACATAGAGGTGCTACCTACAGGCACTGCCTAACATTGCATAGAGAGAAAAGTTTGTACACATATGCAACACAATGATGCTACCTACATGCGCTACATTTTCTCCTTGTAGTGCGCTACCCATTTTTGCTACCCAAGGAAGCTGCCAATAAAGACTAAGGATCTAGGAGGACCAAGCTAACAACTTTTGGATAAATTGATGATGAAGAAGGATGGACAAGAAATAGCTGGCATTATGAAGACAACCACATGCCTTGAAGGACACATGGAAAACAAGGAGCTATGCAACAAAAGTGAATCAATTTAGTTTGAATTTCAGTTGGATTAGTCACCAACATTTTCCTATTTTATAGCATAGATGGTTAGATAAGTTTTTAGAGAAAATAAATTTTTAGAGTTTTTCAAGGGAAGGGGGCCAGATCATACCTCCAGTTGTTGCCTCCCTTTTGTTATAAATAGATAGATCATTTTATTTGGTGGGTTCGGATGTTTGAGCAAGGCTCCCTTATACTATGATATTTTGATGAAGTAACTGTGATCTAGTGATGTACTGGACTAAAGAATTTTTGACTAATAGAAATCAGCTTCTCTTTCAGTCTATTTGTTTCCGATGCTAAATGTTCATGCTTTGAATGATTCACATGAATGATTGTGGTGATGTTATGATGGATGTTTGATCATTATGTTATCATGATGTTTATTTAGCTTCCTTAGTTTCTCAGTTCAAGAAGATCATGTGTTAATAAGATTTCCTCCTTAGGCTCTTATTGACCTGATGTTTACAACAGCCCCTACACTTCTCTCATTCAAGTCTTCCCTCTATTCATACTTATTCCCAAACTACTGATTGAAATTAGCCAAGACCTTAATTTTTTGTGTATGTTATCCATGTTATCTGAGTTAGAACATTATCACTTGAGTCCTTTTCCATTTGACCCTTTAGGCACCCTTACATTCACTTATAACTTGATGTGTATTGGGCTTGCCTTCCATGCAATCTGAAGGTGACTCTTAGTGCTAACACATAGGAAATGCAATGTCAAACTTACAATGTACAGCTTGTAACAAAAAAATAAACCGATAAAGTGGTCTATTAAGTATATGTTCAACAATTTATAGCACATAGGAGTTTAGCACTTTAAAAATAAAATGAGTGTTGATGTAATAACCTGTATCATGAAAATAATACAAAAAAATTTACAAATTTTTATTTCTCTAGGCAATGATTATTTGTCAATTCATGAAACCCTCCCCCACACCTAAGTATTGTGACACCTCACAATTAAAAGTATAGGAAACCATTCAGTTCTCCCAATAGCCGAAGATTTACAGTTTGTAAAGTATAAAGATAAATTTCACAGATTGGTCTGACGAGACGGTTAGAAGATGGCCCCACCTATAGGATAAGAGATCCTATATATAGATAAGAAGAGGTAGGCAAGAAGAGGTTTCATTAGACATTAAGCTAAACTAACAACATGCAACTTTTATTTACTATCCTACCCTACCTAAAAATAAAGGGAAAATGTTTATTCAAGTGTAATAACTCTTCCAATGTAACCATGTGCGAAGCAAGATAAGAAACATACTCATATCCATATATGAAAAAGTTACCATAGTGATTACCTGGATATGAAGAACCAACCAACCTACTTTTTTTGGCATCAGAAGGTGTTGAATAAGAGAATATTATTGTGGCCTGATGACCTCTTGAAACCAAATTTCAATGTAATCTTGATGTTCATCAACAATAATTTATATGCTCTCCTTCATCATGTTATGCAGATCCTTTTCTTATGGATGATTGATTTATGAATTACATAAAAGATATGCTGAGATGGATTTTGAGAACTCCTCAATCTCAGGTCTTAGTGATTTCTCTCCACTGGGTGTAGTCCATAATTTTTCAGCTTCCTTCGCATTTTGGAAAGGAAAATCATTTTGTAGCTCATAGGACCTTGATTCTTCTAATATTTCTGGAGAGGTAGATACACTTTTGGCTGCTGCCAAAATATGTTCTTGAAAAGAAGAAATCTCGGTTGTTGCTAGGATTTCAAAAAGTTCCCTCAAGCTAATGGTTGCTTCTAAGTTCATCTTTCCATTTGATAAGACTTGGTTCACACAAAGATGATGTCCAAACATTTAGGATATCCTGATGGTGGTAAGAAAAAAAATATTATATTGTTTGGTTCTATGGAAGGATCGAGTGGTCTTTCCTCCTGTCTCACTATTACTGATGCTTCAATTTCTTGTTCTATAGTGCTCTCAGTCTTAATCTCTTCAGAGACTACTTTATCTCTTTGGGTTGAGCTAGCTCTTGTTTTTCGATATCGGTCTGCGAAGCTTATGAGTGTAACGTTCCTTCCCCCAAAAAGATCAGAAGGAACCTTAGTTGAAAGATCTAATTTAGATTTAATGTATCTACATTTTGGGTCTCTAGGTCTATTCATGAAAGTAAACAAAAACAAAAATAAAAACTACAATTGGGTTTGGGGGAGCCTGCAATAGTAGATGCACGGGTTCTTACCTCTCGTCTTAAATTTCCCCTGCCACCAATATAATGCTAAGGTCTAGAGATGATCTAATTCCTAACTATTTCCTACCTTGAGACAACTCCCAGGCAACGATGCCAAAAATGATGGGTGTTCTATATGCACTAAAAACCCTCAATTAAATTGTCTACCTGGGGTAAGTAAACTTAGAGTTGTAGAAAAATATATGCCAAGGTAGAAGGGATGGTAGTAGTATATTCTAACAAAGGAATTGGTTATCTAAGGGCTAATCTACTCAAGCAAAGACTATTAATGATCAAACTCTACTAAGCAACTCAAACTATGTACCCTAAGTAATGTTTGAATGAAGGATCGATGGATAGTTCTAAGAAAGCAAATGAAAACCCTACTTAAAGCAAACTAGTTCACTCATAACAATAAGCAAAAGCAATCTATCTATCTAATAAGAAATAACAACAACAAACTACTTGTAATTAACCTATTCAAATTCAATAAGAAACTATCATGTGAAAGCAAGTAAATAAGCAAGCAAATACACTATCAAATCAAGAATAGACAAGTAAGAAAATAACCTATTAAAGCAAGTAAAAAACTAACTAACCTAGGATAACTTCTACAGCAAGTAAACTAATTAAGATTACTCAATAAGCAACTAACTAAGCTCAAAGGCAAGTGAACTCTATTCTTAAACTAATCTTCACAACTATTTCTAATTCATAAAAGGAAATCTATTGAATTGAAAGCATTATGATGATAAAAGAAATTAACAACTAATCTCTTATGATAAGCAAACTACTCTTTAACCTACCAAAGAAAAAGGCTATCTACCCTCCAAAAGAAAGAAAACTACCTTCTTGTCTATGAAAACTCAAATATAGTGTTGATGGTTGTGTGAATGTCTCCGGTGTATTATAATATCATGATGGCACTTAATAATGAAAGATAATTCAAGATGGATAAACTTGATATTGACTTCAATAGAAAAGTGAAAAGTGTGAATTAAGCAATCCAATGAGAACTTATCCATTAAGGAAACAACATCAATTATCATGCATATCCATGTGATTATTACTCATGCATTAATCATCAACAGTTATAAAGATATTATGAAATTCAATTGCACTTTATACTACGTAAGCAAACTCATAACTAAATTCAATCATTAACTACAAATTGAAATTGCAACCTAAATCTAAGAAAGAAATTGCATGAAGTAAACTAAACTAATTCTATTTAACAATTCAATTTGCAAAAAGAGAATATTCATAAACAGAAATTAAACATTATTCTAGCATATGACAAGTAAACAAATGAGCAAATTAATTAACAACTAGATAATCAAAAACTAAATAGTAATTGAATAAGCAATCTTCAAATAAAAACTAAAGCTAACACTATCCATCCACCGAAGCCTTGTTAAAGAAATCATGAATTAAAATTATGTTCTTAAAACTCTATTTTAAACTTGATTTTAAACTCATAAAGAAAGCCTAGTCTATCATCTAATCACACATGGGGTTAGTGTCTAAGATTGCAAGCTTTCTTCTACTAACTAAAAATTCATTACATATCAACAATATCGTTCATAATAACCTGCAAAAGGAAACTAAAATAATTAAGCTATAACAACAATTTATACAGTGAGAAAACAAAATAACAATTCATGTACAGGAAAAGAAATAAAAATACATCTATTCTACTTAATTCATAAGCAAACTCATAGGATAGTTACCCAGACTATTGGTGGGCCCCCCAGCAAGTCGTGGTCACTCTTCAAATGCACACCACGAACTTCAACAAAGCGATTTCACCATTAAAACTAAAATTGCAGGTTTTACACAATTCTGGCAAAATAACAATAAAAATTTTCTTTCTCTCTAACTCTCTATTCTTGAACTTCTTAACCATTGTCTGACCACTGAGGTGGTATTTTAAAGATTTAAAAACTGAGAGGTCGACCACCGGAGGGTTGATCCTCTTCTAAAAATAGTAAATTTCTTTTAATATGCCCTAACTGTTGAAATGAGGTGAGCCAATAATTGCCCAACATAACAACCCAAATCAAGTTGTCAAGAGTTCAGTAGTTGGAGGCCACGAGCACGAACAAAACCCATGTCTCTGATTCTCCCATCACTAGCCTCCAATACCATAACCACCAAATTTCCCATCGTTTTTATGCAGAACAGAGTGCGGGATGGAGTATCGGACTAAGTGTCAGATGGACTACCGGCCTGAGTGCTGGAAGAAAAAACAAGTTGCGATTTTGTCTCGTGACACCAAAAAAATGCGAATTAGATTCCTGGAAACATAAAAACATACTGAATTACACTCAAGATCATCATAAAGCACAAATTATACATACCTGGTATGGATCATAGCATTTTGGCACAAAATCTCTTCAAAAACTTCGTCAAAACTTGAAAACGCATATATACATTCAGAAAAAGTATCTAATTAATGTCATAAAATCGATCATATCACGGGCTCAACATGGACACATAGCTAGTGGTTGTAGAAGCATGAACGATACTTCCATGAAAGAGAACACAGATATCAGATGTAAGAAAGTGTGGATAAGAAAACACGAAAAACGGGTGAACAAAGACCAGGTCCCAGAGATCGCAAGATTGGCAATAAAACGAGATGAAGAAAATTCTACAGAGAAAAATAAAGATGACAGATACAAAAAGGTTTGGAAAATAACTGAAAGAAAAGAAGGACATGTAAATAAGGAACAGATTCAAGATATTGTACTTTCAGGTATTGTAGTGAAATATGAATCCATGGACAAAAAGAAAGAAGTTAGAGCTCAAAGAGATGATGAATCTACCAATGAAGATGATGATGAATCTACTAATGAAGATGATGATGAATACACATCAGAGCAGGAATTGTTTTGAGCCATATGAATAGAGACTCCCTGGTAATATGAATATTAGACAGGGGGAGTCTATGCAATAGCTGTGACAGACCAAAAAACCATCCTTCGAGCAGCTTGCAGAGTTTGAGAAGACAAATCCAAAGCAGTAAGTTAACAGAAGTACAATTTGATAGATTAATCAAGACTTCATGATAGTATAGTGATAAATGGATCAGCATTATGGATAGTTGCGCAACTAGAGTCTTGGACAATATGGAAAGAGATGCATTTGTAAGAATACTTAGCATGTTTGGATAGATATATGACAGTGGATGAGAGCATGGATTCATATATTAGTTCATAGAGTGGTTCAGAGTATATTGCGGAAGCATCATGTTGTACATAGGCTCTATGGATGAAACAAACTCTGACAGATATATAGGTTGAGTATGATGATCCCATTCCAATCTATTGTGATAATACAATAGTCATCAGTATCTCAAATAACCCATTGATGCACTCCAAAACGAAGCACATTCCAATCAAGTATCACTTTCTACTGGAACAGGTTGCAGAGAAGAACATTAGAGTTGAATATGTGGGCACAAAAGAACAAGTGGCAGACATATTTACAAAACCGCTTCCATGGGAAGCCTTTGAGTATCTTTGCCAGAGACTAGGAATAATTTCTACTCCAAAATGAATGCTTTTGAATGCTTTTGAATGCTTATCTTATATGTCTTAGATTTACATGAGGAAGCACCATAAAGAGGACAGTTCAGATTGGGAGATCAGCTTCAGGAAGAGTTCAGTCAGGGGGAGTATCACCAAGGACAGTTTAGTTAGGGGGGAGCAGCCCCAGATGGAAAGATACATTTTCCATTGATGACAAAGGGGGAGAGATTTATCAGAAGCAGGATAGAAATTCTTGGAGAGAGAGAAAAAATGCATGTAGGCAGGGGAGCATCCCCAAGGAGATTTCATTCAGGGGGAGCAGCCCCAAAGGGAGATACCCTTTCCATTGATGTCAAAGGGGGAGAGATATAAACATTGATTAGGAGTATAAGCATCAATGTTATCATGACTAAGTGTTGCCATCAATGTTGGTGTTTCCATCAATGCCAAAGGGGGCGATTGTCAGACACTTGGCTTAGGTTGATGGATAGTTGGTATGGATTGTTGGTTGTCATTGATGTCAACCATTGGAGAGTGATATTGTAGATTGATGTAAACCCTTAGTGATTGATTTCAACCCTTGGAGAAAGTCTAGTAGCACAAAGGTTTGGGTAATGGACCCAAGTTTGTTTGATGTATAACGGTATGAGTTTTAATATATTTGAAGGTAAGACTATTATATATGGATAGTACATAGCATTCCATTTCCAGTGTGTTGATGGGTCCTAAATCCATTGAATCAACAGTAGGAACCAAACCCACCACCGAGGCCCAATTAGACTCTGCAGCATTTAAAAATGGAATGGTTCTCCAGATATTTCGATCCAGCCAATTTATTGATGGGATTTTGTGTTTTCTTGTGAAGGCTCTTCCTTCAATTAGGATTGTTTTATTCTGTATTTTCTCTTGGGTGGGGCTGATATGAGAGATGCAAGCTAGTATAAACCAACTTGACAAACAAAAGGATTAATTTTTAACTACTCGGGAAGAGGCTAAGCTTTGGATAACCCGCTGCTCAACATGCAGACAATCACTCTATACCACATGCCTAGTACTAATACATTAACCACGTGAGCATCCAATTACTATATGAGAAACTAACTATCAGAAATAAATCACATATGTAATAAGATAATGGCAAGAAAAATAATTCATCTACCATAACCATGCATCACATAATAACACAACGATTTATCTTCATCATTAAAGCAAAGAACATCAAGACATTGCACCAGATAAATTGGCAACAGAATTAATTTCTCTTACTCATTACTGCATCATTCATGAAATGGGATAGGAAGTAGTTCTTCTCCAATTCCAATCACAAACATATGATGAAAATAACTTGTCTTTGGTCCAAAAGGACTTCTCAATCCATAGCAGTCTCAAAATAATTCTTAACAACCAAAAAAAAAAAAGTTCTTACAAAAACCATCGACCTTTTACTCAATGGTCGGTGTATTTATTTATAATATAAAGTGTTAACTAAAACTAATGGCTAAGTGCAATCTAAAAAAAACAAAAATCACCACGTGGCATTATCTTCTAACAACTTCTTTAACAGTCATCCTGAGATGCTTCTTGGAAAGGGTGACTTCTCTCATATTCATTTCAGCTGACAAATAGTTCTTCACAAGTTTGGGCACATGGAAATCTATGTTGTTCCATCGGGGCCGCATATAATCCCCTGATGTCTATTGCATGTGCTCGGTACCTTACTAAACTAGAGTTCAACTATTGTAGCATGGTTCTGGCTCTGATCGGATATTCTGCAAATTGTTACACTTCCCCAGGCCTCACATCGGCTATCTTTGTGGACTCTTCGATCCATAGCGAATCTTGTTGGGCATGCAACTTGACCACATCGCTCAGGTCAATGAAATTATCGGGGGTGCCGAACTCGGGGAACTTGGCATCCTTAATCGCTCTATCGATTCTTCTTCGATTTTTCTTTCAGGTTCATCGGCGAGATCACAGAGCAAGCTTTGTTCGGTAATTGGGGAATATTTCCTACAATCGTGGTTGAGATAGTTTAGTGATCAAGCAATATGATATAAGGTACCAACAAACATAATGGACCGATGTGTACCTGTGGATCTCATTAGTCTCGATCGTTTAATACTTACGTGATCCCAGTTGCTCCTTTGAATGACCTACGATGTCTTTTATCCACACCGTCACTCCTCTTCAGTTTAAGCGAGTCACGTCAGCGCTCCATAGCATGGAAAATTGAGTACAGGGGATAAGAGCGTCGGAACCGTCATAGTAGTCACTCGACCTTTGGGGTTGGGAAAAGATGCCAGAGTTGAGCCTGCATGTGTATTCTCCCAGAAGGTCGGATAATGTAGTAAGGAAGTCGTTAAATGCCTCCAGAATCCATATCTCCAAGTGTGTCAACTATCACTCGTCAATAATGGAAGCTGGGGAGTTTAACGAGATTGGAATGATCATACTGCACATCCCCTGCAACTCTGATCAGCAGCGTTTTATGTGTTCTAGATTACATCCGATGAGCATTTGTGATGCATTAATTCTGCAAGACATCTTATCACAAGGTGTGATTGTTATTTTGGCATGCTATGGTTTGCTCCTTTCTTTCACTATACATTCTAGGAGTTTTGTGGGGAATTCCACACATAAGTCGAGTTTATACCTCTGTAGCGTTGGTCTTGCGAGTTTATTCAAGCGCAACTCGGTGTAGTGGTCCTTTATCATCTGTAGACGCCAAAGCCACTATGTTATTGCACTATGGGATCCCCTTTGAATAAGGGACGGGGTTTGTGAGGTATACGGAGTGCCAGGTCTGAGCCCCAATGTGCCTAGGACTCTTTCTTATTGGCTTCCAGTGTCCTTGAAGCTCCGACGGGAGGTACAAGATTTTTCTCAGAGAGGGTATCAACGCCTCTAGAAGAAGTTAGGGTGGAGAGAGGTATGCCTGAAAGAGGTATGTTGGGAGTCGCACCCCCATAGGACCAGACACCACGGAGAAGGGGGAGGCCTAGGAAAGATATGGGAAAAAGGGAGGAAGACCGCCCCCAGCTGAGCTGAGTGTACATCCCACCTTTGAGGGGTCTACGACACTTACTAATTGGTCAAGGCCTATGGGGAATACCAGTAAAGGGAGCGGCGGATGAAAGGGGATGGAAAAATCACTAGGTTCTCCCGTCAAGAGTTCCATCCAGCAGTTAGAGCATGCCCAACTTTCCATAGCTAAACTCTACCAAGAAAATAGAGAGTTGCAGAGCCAATTGGCAGCGAAGAACCAGGAGGAAGTGTAGTTTGGTTCCAGAGAAAGATTCGAGAATATCAAGACACAATTGTGCAATTGCGCAAGGCGTAGAGGATGTCAGCGAAAGAGGAAAAGGAAACGTTACAAGGTGCGAGAAGTAATCCGGGAGAGGGTGCGCGCGTAGGAGATGCATAATGGGTGAGCCCTTTCTTTGCGTTCCCTAAAGTGATGCTTAACATTTCTTCTCTTTTGTCGTAAGGGTTTTATACTCCCACTGTGATCGAGTCGGTTAGTAAAGACGCCAACGGTATCTATTTGTATGTGGCCCAATTTTGGTGGGCAATTTTTTAATTATATGAAAATTCGAAGCGTCTTGAATGTATACCGTTCCCTTTTGGATGTAAATTAATTGTGTTCTTTTATCTGAGTTT
Source organism: Picea engelmannii (assembly GCA_009831015.1). NCBI lineage: Eukaryota > Viridiplantae > Streptophyta > Pinopsida > Pinales > Pinaceae > Picea > Picea engelmannii. The sequence goes on from ML795772.1 coordinate 167,106, forward strand.
TCGTGCAAATTATGGGATTTTATAACTATTATTATTGCATTGTAAATTTGTTGACATGTTCCCTTTAAAACTTCCAATATCGATTGATGTTGACGTGGCTTTATTAACCCTGGGTTATTTAAAGTATTTGAACATAAAATTTAGCATTCGGATGGTTGGTAAGGATTGCACTAAGGGACTCTACTCACATTGAAATCACTAAAGGAAATAGACATTGAGACCGCCTATACTTGGGTGGCGTCGGGGATCAACATTTTAAAATGTAAAATTAATGTGTATTTTATTTTGTAACTCCTTGACGCCAAAATTGCGTCGGGTGTCGGCGATCGGCGATACCATTCCTCTCCTTTGTGCGACGCTTACTTTTTCGTTTTCCTACTAAAGACGAACAGATCAGTCTTCTGCGATACCCCTACCAAAGTTCAATCGAAAAAAGAAATACTTTCATCTGTTGACACCGATGAAGATTGAAGCTCGGTTATTTTAAACTTCTCAAACGATTTTCACCACCTTTAATCTTTACCGATGTCGAACTCCTAAGCGTGTTGGGGAAATCTTTAGTTTGTCGATTCCTTAAGTAGTTGTTAAGAAACCTTTAATGGTTAAGATGATTCTTTGTTGTATGTTCAAGCAAACTTTAGAAAAATCAAACATGAAACATGAAAAATAAGTGCAGGTATCAGTTTCATACTGAAGGAAAAATCGATAGTGCAAAGGATCAATTAGTACCCAAAAAGTAAAAAATGGACACAGAATTTTAGGGTCTGTTGAGTGCTCAACAAATGGTGATTCACTGGGCGAAAGAAGAATCTTTGTTCCTCCTTCAAGGCTCGGCTGATACGAAAATTGATGGAGAATCTCAACTGGTATTAAATCGGAACCTCTTAACCTTTGCATATGACGTCCTTTGGTTGATGCTATCGGGTCTGCCTGTGGGGTTTTAACCTTGTTCCTCCTTCATTTCCTTTGACCCTAACTCATGCCCCCTTCTTTTTTTTTACAAAGTTTTATCAAAGTATTCATCGGCATGAGGCCTTTAATTATCTCTACTCCCCTGCTTCAGTGTCACTCCGCTGCCAGTGAGCGTCCATAGCCCCGACAGAGTCACCCCGACATCACAGACCTTGCTTCGCTGCTAGCAAGAACCCATAGCCCTGGCGGAGATATATGCATACCCTCTCCTACTATTCACTTTTTTGATAATATCAATGTCATTTTAGCGTGATGCACTGAGTGAGTAGGAGAGAAGGGTGTTTGTTTATTTGCTAGGTGAGAGATTTAAGGTGGATGCTTCTCTAGCTCTGTCTTTTGGGTTTATGTAGTCCTTTTCGGCTTTCCTTCTTTCCCTTGAGGTCTAACCGAACCACAAAGTAGACATTTCTAACATTTCTCCGAAGTCGTTCATTTGCTCCGGTTGGATAGAGGATTCCTCAAAGTAACCGCAAGTTTTCCAGTGCTTCTAGTGTTTGTGAGTGAGTGATGAGTTAGGAACAGGGTTTGCTACGTTGAGTGGTATTATGACCAACCATCATTTTACCACGCATACCTTCAAAATAAAAGGAAGCTAGGAAGAAAAGAGACAACAAAAGAAGTACTTGCACAATTGTGAAGATATTCAACAAAGAATGTAAAGCACGCATATTTATTTATACATATATATGCATACATATATATATATATATATATATATTAATGAAAATATTGTTTTAGGGATTGGCCATTTACTGGGAGGGCATCAAGTTCTCCCCTCGGACTCTGCAATCGATAAGTGCCTGCCTCGATTTTCTCAGCTACCTAGAAAGGTACAAGACATAGACTCCCAAACTTAGAATGTTTCCCTTTAGGTTCATTATCTTTGTCCACTTCAGGACTAAGTCTCCTACTTCAAAATTCTTTTCTTTAGCCTTATGCTTATCGAACCATCTTTTCACTATCTGTTGGTGAGCTAGGAATTTTGACTTAGCCTTTTCTCTCTCTTCTTCCATCATGAGCAAAGTGTTAATCCATTGTTGTAGGGTCGATGAGGGTTCTTCGTTGGAATCTTGGGCCAGCTGAAGGGACAGAAGATAGATTCCATTTGGGAGGATGGCTTCTTTCCCATAGACCCAAAAGTATGGGGAATTTATTATAGCTTCCTTGGGTGTGAACCTATCATCCCATAGAGCATTATAGAGTATATTATGACAATTTCTTTGGTTATCCATAATCGTCTTCTTTAATATCCTTACCAGGTTTTTATTAGTCGATTCAGCCACACCATTTCCCTGGGGATAGTAATTTGCAGAGTACTTGATTATGATTCCTTTGTCGAGAGAAAACTCCATCAATAGGGTGGAAGAAAAGTAAGTTGCATTATCAAATACCATAACAGAAGGGACACCAAACCTCGTGATCAATTGTTGTTCTATGAATTGGACCACTACCTTCTTGTTTACATGAGTCAGAGGAATGGCCTCTACCCATTTATTGAAATATTCGGTGGCAGTAAGAATGTACTTGTGCAGTTTCGAGGAGCTAGGTGTGATCTCTCCTATGATATACAACCCCCACTGCTCGAAAGGTCAAGAGAAAATAATAGGTTGGAGTGGGACCGCCGCTCTTTTCTCCTTTCTAGTGATTATTTGACAAGTCTTACAGTTTCTAGCATAAGTATGAGCATCCTTGAACAAGGTGAGCCAATAATAGTTATCTCTCAAAATCTTATGAGCGATAGTGTTTCCTGCAAAATGTCCCCCGGCGGGGCCATCATGGAGTTCATTCAGGACTTTGTCTGCATCTTCTCGTTTGAGACATCTTAATAGTACCCCATCATAATCGATCCGGAAGAGCACCGAATTTATAAGACGATATTGTGCAGATTTTAATCTCAGTGCTCTCCTTTCTCTAGGGTTGAGGTTTTTGGGACAAGTCCCATGATGTAGAAAATAAGTTAAATATTTATACTAGGAGTCTTGTCCTAGGGATATGTATGTCACTTCATGACAACATAGTTCCATCTCGTTCTCCTATCCGAGATCTTCATTTACTTGATCCTAGGCTTCGGCTGCAAGCTTGCACAACCCTTGCCCTTTTACTAGTTTTGCAAGTATTATATCTAGATCAAATTCCTGGACTACCGCCATCCAGTTCCCCCTTCTTTCCCCCATTTATTGTTTGGTGAAAAAGGATCAGACTGCAGGGTGTGGCACAATTACTTTAGTGTAATTCTTGAGGATGTAAGACCTAAAACAATTTATTGCCTTATAAACCGTGTAGGCATGTTTGTCTAAAGTAGGATAATTGATCTCAGCTCCTTGAAGATTAGTACTCATAAATGACACCGGGGCTTCGTTGTTGTCATCATCCTTCTGATTTAAGACTCCAGCTAGAGATTGATCGGAGGCGAAAGCATAAAGGAAAAAATCTGTGTTGAAATCGAGGCTTCGCAACACCGGGGCCCGGGAAATGGTAGCCTTGATGTTGTTGAAGGCATCTTTTCACTCATCATCCCACTTAAATTTGGCATCTTTGTGAATCATATTTTGTAAGGGTTTGATGATTTATGCGAAGTCGGGAGTGAACTTCCTCACAAAATTCATTTTCCCGAAAAAGGATTGCATAGCTTTCTTGTTATGGGGTAATGGAAGTTGAGATATGGCTTTAATCCTTTCCGGGTCTATGTGAATCCTTGCTTGATATATAATGTGACCTAACAAATTACCTTCCTCGAGACCAAATATAGTTTTCTTAGGGTTTAAGGATATACCATATTTCCTACACCTCTCGAAAATATGAGTTAAGTGTTGGATGTGCTCTTCTCTATTCTTTGAATACACGGTTACGTCATCTAGATACACTACCACACATTTATTGATTAGTCCCCAAAAATATATTTCCATGGCTCTTTGGAAGGTTTCTCCTGCGTTAATTAACCCAAAAGACATGCGCTTGTAAACGAAGGTTCCCCATTTGGTTCAGAAAGTGGTTTTTAAATGATCTTCCTCTGAAACAAGGACTTGGTTGTATCCTGAGAAACTGTCTAGTAGAGAGAATATCTTCAAGCCTGACATAGTCTGTAGGAGTTGTTCCATCAGCGAGACTGGGTAATTGTCTTTTTCTAAAGCTCTGATGAGGTTCCTTAAATCTACACATAGGCGGATCTCTCTTGAATGTTTCCTCACTGGAACAAGGTTCAATACCCAAGAAGAATGCCTAACCTGAAAAATGATCTTGGCATATAAATTTTTCTTTAATTACTGATACATGAGAGGTTCTAGGGATGGGTGATACTTTCAGAGATTTTGTTAGAAAGGTTTCACTTTCAGTTTTAGAGGGATGGTATGTTGAATGATGTGGGTATCATACGTTTTCAAATCCCTATAGGACCACGCGAAGACATCTTGGTATTGTCTAAATAATTTGAGGTAAGATTTCCTCTCTTCCTTAGATATAGTCTTCCCTAGATTCACATTCTTAGGATTCTTTGGGGTCCCAATATTTATAGTTTCATGCAGGGGACAAGAGATACCAGTCTTTGTGTTTTGGGGCCGCTTAAATCACTCTTTTAGATCAAACAGATTTTCTAGATTAGCTACCCCCTTTCGAGATCGTGTGACCCTTCGATTTATCCATAGGTTGTCCCATTCGAGGGTCAGTTTCTATGGATATCTCTTGGAATTCTTCATCATCAATAGCAAGATCTTTGAAATTATCTTGCTCAGTTAAGAAATTTATGATTTGTTCATCTCCTTCGGAGACTTTCCAATTGGAAATGTTATTAGGTACCGACGGTTTGTAGAGAAGCTCCACAGTGGATCGAGAGGCTTCATAATATTATAAAGGTGACATCTTGGAAGTGGTTGTGTCCAAGGAGTCAGCAAGAATATTTTTTGTTCTAGGGATCACAGTGATATTAAAAGCCTCAAAGTGCTCTATTAACATATGCAGCTCATGTTGATAGTTCTTCAGATGAGGGGAATTGCAATGTATAGTATTTCTTACTTGTCTAACAATAATTTCAAAGTCTCCAAAAACTTTCAATTCTTTGATATCCAAATCTATGGCTTTCCTTAATCCTTGTACCAGAGCTTAATATTCGACAGTGTTGTTGGTACATTCTAATTCTAGCCTACAGGACAAGAAATGAAGTTTGCCAATAGGATCGATGAGGATGCACCCTTCTCCAGAACCTTCTTGGGATTTAGATCCATCAAAATAGAGGGTCCAAATTTGTGAACGAGAATCATTGTTTTCGCTTCCCTTATTAGCTCCTTTCTCCCCGACCTCTTGTTTCGCAAGCTCTAGCATCGGGTTTTGGAGAAAGAGGGTATCTCCTATCGGTATCAGCGATTTCTCTTGAAAAATAAACTTGGAGTTTTGGGTAAGAGGAACATCGTATAATACGGGGGCGAAGTTTCCAAAGTAGGATTCATAGGAATAATTGCCCAATATGGGGAAATCTGTGGACAAGGGCTCATTAAGGGTTTCTAAATCAATGACCGTATGTTTTAGATATCTCTCCCTGTCGATTCTGATCATGTTCTTGTGTCCCTTCAGGGGTAGCCAAAGGTGTGCCCAGTCCATACTGAAGTATCCATTTATCTTTTTAGACCAATCTCAACTCAATAATAGCCCATATTCCTCTGGGGTATCTACTACAATAATGTCGATCACTTGCACAAACGTGGGGTGTGTCGATATTCTGATTATCACGTCTTTGAGTTCTCCTATGACCTTGACCTAGGTCTTGTCTAATTGTAAAACATGTTTATCACTCTTGAGAGGAATGACATTCAATTTCTTGCAAACAGATAAGGGCATGATGTTGGAGGATGCTCCAGAATCTACCAAACAGTTGTGGAGGTTTCTATTGAAAATTTCAAATGTTAAGAGGAATGGGGGGACAAAAGGTTTTTCCTTTCTGTCTCTCGAACAGGTATTCACAGTTGGTTTTCACACTGGATCTGTGTGAGTCAAACTTCTTTCTGGGCCATTGCATGTCATCAGGTTTTCCGCAGAGTTCAAGGCCTATAACAGAAAGTCTTTCTATTGAGGGATCCTACAAATATCCATAACTGAAATGTTGGCCTTTAGCTTCTTCAAATCTTCGACCACGTTGTAATATAGTTTGGGTGATTCTTGGGTATGAATGTTTATAGGATTTTTACCGAGAGCAAAAGATGTTTTCAGGTGGTCAGGATTTAACTTACTTTGCGAGGCTCAGGTGAAGTTGGTATATTTGGAGTCGGGCGGGCCCTTACTGCATGTCTGTATCACTGAAACTTCCACAGATTGGTCCCAAGAATCAAACAGATCATCGGAAGGCATGATCAGGTTGGGATCCCATATCAGCATGGTTGTATCTTGTGGTGGGTTGAATTCTTCCTGGTCAGCAATATTCATAACTGAATTGCTCAGTTGTTCTGTGAGGGAGACTTCATCTAGAAACCGATTGGCCATCAAATTCATGGCATGTACCCATTGAGTGCAGTCTCTTTCGGAGTGGTTTTCCTGATGATAAGTACAGAAAGAATCAGATGCGACACTCACTAGATTGATATTTAATTTAGCACGGGGAGGTTCAATTGCTTTGAAAGGCGGGTTTCTTTTAAACAAAGGATTATAGGGCCTTTGGCCTTGGTTTCCCTCCCCTACATTTCTCTTCATGTCTATGATTTAGTTTGATAATTTCTTAACCATGCGTTGTATATCTTCTATATCACCATTACCTTTGTCGGGAGTTTGTTCAACCAGTTTTCTCGGAGGTCTAGTCAGAAGGAGTCCTCTCCTGGGAGGGGGTTGGCTTTCTTTTTTCACTAAAGAGACCTAGCCTTCTTTACATCCTTTCATATGGAATTCTATTGTCTTGGCCTCCTCAAAATTTTCTGCCAGGGTTTTCTTAACAGCTCTTTTTACAAACATAGAAATAAACACTGGGAGCGTGTTCGCATAAACCTCGATTTGCAAATCCTGAGTTGGTTTTGATGTGGTCTGGAGTTTGTTTAAGATGGTCATGAATCTCTGATTTAAATATTTGAACCTCTCTTTCAGACTCATGGTGGCTGCAAACAACTCAGCCATCAGGGCTCTCGTAGTAGTTTCCTCTGCAAATTTATCTAGAAAATATTTCTAGAACTTGGTCCAGCTGGTTATAGATCCTACTAGTAAATTGAAATACCATGTGGAAGTTGAATTTTCAAACATGTAGGGGAAGAGTATGCAAACTACGTCTTCATGTTGAATGTTCATAAGTTTTATCGTGAGTATGAACTTCTTGATATGATCTTCAGGTAAACTTGAAGTTTCAAGGTCGTACTTAGGAAGCAGCTTCTTCGGATGTCGAGGAAGATTATGTATTCGTCCAGGGACGGTCATGACATCTCCGGCAAACTAGGGCTAGTTGTTCTGAAGTGGGATTTCTCTTTCTTCCTCATGGTTATTATTACCCTCCATATCTTCGGAATCTGAGTCGAACTCTTCTTCTTCTGAAAATTCGTTTGGCTCGGAGACATCGTCGGTTGGCGTTTTGGGTATCATATCGAGAGGTTCTTGGATTTCGATAATTGAAAAGTATATTAAGTCTTATACGGAGTGTACGAAAACCTCATCGGGAGTGCTAACCACTGGTATGCTTTGTTTTTTTCTTTGAGGGAGGATGGGAGCTAAGGACAACGCACCGATCTATTGGGCGTAGGCTCTAGTGATTCTCCTGAATTGATTCACTTCCTCGTGAGGAAGGGCATAAGGTATTTCAGGGTGAAAAGGTTATTCCTCGGGCTGGGGTGAGTTATCCATTTTGGGAATACTCAATGTGTGTGGGATGTCTTGTGAAGGACTAGCCATGCATGTGGGTTGTTATGAATCTGTAGATTGTTTGAAATGATAGATAAAATATATATTCAACCATTCATCCTCAGGCCCTCCTTCTAGCGCCAATTATGTTGATGGGTCCTAAATCCCTTGACTCAACAGGAGCAACCAAACCCTCCACCGAGGCCCAATTAGACTCTGCAGTGTTTAAAAATGGAATGGTTCTCCAGATATTTCGATCTGGCCAATTTATCGATGGGCTTTTGTGTTTTCTTGTGAAGGCTCTTCCTTCAGTTAGGACTATTTTCTTCTATATTTTCTCTTGGGTGGGGCTGATATGAGAGATGCAAGCCAGTATAAACCAACTTGACAAACAACAGGATTAAGTTTTAACTACTGGGGAAGAGGCTAAGCTTGGGATAACCTGCTGCTCAACATGTAGACAATCACTCTATACCACAGGCCTAGTACTAATACATTAACCATGTAAGCATCCAATTACTGTTTGGGAAACTAACTATCAAAAAGAAAGCACATATGTAATAAAATAATGGCAAGAAAAATAATTCATCTACCATAAACATGAATCACATAATAACACAACGATTTATATTCATCATTAAAGAAAAGAACATCAAGACATTGCACCAGATAACTTGCAAACATAATTAATTTCTCTTACTCATTACTGAATCATTCATGAAATGGGATAGGAAGTAGTTCTTCTCCAAGTCCAATCACATGCATCTAATGAAAATATCTTGTCTTTTGTCCAAAAGGACTTCTCAATTCATAACAGTCTCAAAATAATTCTTAACAACCAAAAAAAAAAAATTCTTACAACAACCATCGACCTTTTACTCATTGGTCGGTGTCTCTATTTATAATATAAAATGTTAATTGAAACTAACGGCTAAGTGTAGTTTAAACAAAACAAAAATTTCCATGTGGCATTATCTTCTAACAACTTCTTTAACAGTCATCTTGAGATGCTTCTTGGAAAGGGTGACTTCTCTCGTATTTAATCCAGCTGACAAACAGTTATTCACAAGTTTGGGCCCATGGAAATATGTGTTCTTCCATCGGGGCTGCATATATTCCCCTGATGTCTACTGCATGCACTTTATACCTTACTAAACTGGAGTTCAACTGTTGTAGCATGGTTTGGGATCTAATCGGATGTTCTGCGAATTGTTGCACTTTCTCGGGCCTCACATCGACTATATTTGCGGACTCTTTGGTCCATAGTGAATCTTGTTCGGCATGCAGCTTGACCACATCGCTCAGGTCGATTAAATTATCGGGGGTGCTGAACTTGGGAAACTTGACATCATTCATCGCTCTGTCGATTATGCTTCGATGTTTCTTTCAGGTTCATTGGAGAGATCACGAAGCAATATTTGTTCGGTAATTGGTGAATCTTTCCTTCAATCAGGGTTGAGATAGTTTAGTGATCAATCAATAAGATATAAGGTACCAAAAAACATAATGGACCAGTGTGTACCTATGGATCTCATTAGTCTCGATCATTTAATACTTACATGATCCAAGTTTCTCCTTTGAATGACCTGCGATGTCTTTTATCCACGTCGTCGCTCCTCTTCAGTGTAAACGAGTCACGTCAGCGCTCCATAGCATGGAAAATTGAGTACGGCGAATATGAGCGTCAGAACCGTCATAGTAGTCGCTCGACCTTTGGGGCTGGGAAAAGATGCCAAAGTTGAGCGTGTGCATGTATGCTCCCATAAGGTTAGATACCATAGTAAGGAAGTCGTTAAATGCCTCCACAATCTGTATCACCAAGTGTGTCAACTATCATTCGTCAATAATGGAAGCTAGGGAATTTAATGAGATTGGAATGATCATACTACACATCCCCTGCAACTCCAATCAGTGGCATTTTATGCATTCTAGATTACATCCGACGAGCAGTTGTGATGTGTTAATTTTGCAAGACATCTTGTCGCAAGGCATGAGTGTTCTTTGGGCACACTATGGTTTTTTCCTTTGTTTCGTTATACATTCTAGGTGTTCTATGGGGAATTCCACGCATAAGTCATGTTTATACCTCTGTAGCATTGGTCTGTGAGTTTATTCAAGCACAACTTGGTGTAGTGATCCTTTATCATCTGTAGACGCCCAAGCCACTATGTTGTTTCATTATGGGATCCCCTTTGAACAAGGGATGGGGTTTGCGAGGTAGTCGGAGTGTCAGGTCCAAGCCCCAACATGCCTGGGACTCTTTCTTATTGGCTTCCAGTGTCCTTGAAGCTTCGACAGGAGGTAAAGGCTTTTTCTTGGAGAGGGTGTCAGCACCTCTAGAGTAATTTTAGGTGGAGAGAGGTACGCCTGAAAGAGGTATGTTGGGGGCCACACCCCCACAAGAGTGGACACCCTGGAGAAGGGGGAGGCCTAGGAAATATATGGGAAAAAGGGAGGAAGACCGCCCCCCAACTGAGCTGAGTGTACATCCCACCGCTGAGGGGTCTAGGACGCTTACTAATTGGTCGGGGCCTATGGGGACTACCAGTAAAGGGAGTGGGGGACAAAAGGGGAGGTCAAAAGCATTGGTTTATCCCGTCAAGAGTTCCATCCAACAGTTAGAGCAAGCTCAACTTGCCATAGCTGAACTCTACCAATAAAATACAGAGTTGCGGAGCCAATTAGCGGCAAAGAACTAGGAGGTATTAGCGTCACAGGGTCACAGAGGAAGCACAATTTGGCTCCAGAGAAAGCTTCGAGAAGCTTAAGACACAATTGTGCAATTGCAGGAGGAATAGAGGATGTCAGCGAAAGAGGAAAAGGAAACGTTACAGGGTGCGAGAAGTAGTCCGGGAGAGGGTGCGTGCGTAGGATATGCATAATGAGTGAGCCCTTTCTTTGCGTTCCCTGAAGTGATGCTTAACATTTATTCTCTTTTTTCATAAGGGTTTTATACTCTCACTGTGACGGGTTCAGTCAGTAAAGACACCGACGATATCTATTTGTATGCGGCTCAAGTTTGGCGGGAAATTTTTTAATTATATGAAAATTCGAAGCGTCTTGAATGTATCCCGTTCCCTTTTGGATGTAAATTAATTGTGTTCTTTTATCTGAGTTTTCACGCAAATTATGGGATTTTATAACTGTTATTGTTGCAATGTAAATTTTTTGACATGTTCCCTTTAAAACTTCCGATGTCGATTGATGTTGACGTGGCGTTATTAACCCTGGGTTATTTAAAGTATTTGAACATAAAATTTAGCACTCGGATGGTTGGTAAGGATTTCACTAAGGGACTCTACTCACATCGAAAGAAATAAAGGAAATAGATATTGAGACCGCCTATACTTGGGTGTCATTGGGGATCGACATTTTAAAATGTTAAATTAATGTGTATTTTATTTTGTAACTCCTTGACGCTGAAATCATGTCGAGTGTTGGCGATCGGCGATACCATTCCTCTCCTTTATGCGACGCTTACTTTTTCATTTTACTGTCGAATCCGAATGGATCGATCTTCGGCGATACCCCTGCCAAAGTTCAATCACAAAAAGAAAGGATTTCATCTATTGACGTTGATGAAGATTGAATCTCGGTTATTTAAAACTTCTCAAATGATTTTTGCCACCTTTAATCTTTATCGATGCCGAACTCCTAAGCATGTTGGGGAAATATTTAGTTTGTTGATTCCTTAAGTAGTTGTTAAGAACCCTTTAATGGTTAAGATGATTCTTTGTTGTATGTTCAAGAAAACTTTATAAAAATCAAACATGAAACATGAAAAATAAGCATTGGTATCAGTTTCATACTGAAGGAAAAATAGACAGTGCAAAGGATCAAGCGGTACCCAAAAAGTAAAAAATGGACAGAGACGTTTAGGGTGTGTTGAGTTCTCAACACGGTGGTATGTGGAACGCCACATAACTCCTTACGGTTAGAGAGTTATGGCCATGTGAAGTTGGAGAACCTAGGTTTGTGTAATGGACCCAAGTTTGTTTTATGGATAATGGTATGATTTTTTATATATTTGCAGGCAAGACTAGTCTAGATGGATATTAAATTGCATGCCCTTTCCAGTGGTATGTGGAACGTCACATAACTCCTCACGGTTAGAGAGTTATGGCCATTTGAAGTTGGAGAACCCTCATGAGTCATCTAGAATCCCCAAAAAGTCAAAGTAGTCAAAGTGTTTGCAAAGAAGAAACTATTTAAATAATAAAGTGAAGTGATAAGTGTAATATAAATCAAAGTGGATACAAAAGAAATTATTTAAATAATAAAGTTAATGGAGAACATCTGAATGATTCAAACAGTGAAATTGGAAGGCCATTGAGGAAACATATCCAAGTAGTTTTGGTACAAATTTCAGCTTGTGGGTCATTTTATTTTTGGAGTTACACGCCGTGGAAAATAGGGTTTGTGGCTAGTCTTGAAACTAGTCTAAAACATGTGTTTCGGGTAAAAACGTCATAACTTCTTCATAACAGATCCATATTTAGTAAGACCAAATGTATTGGTTAGACTACATTCTTTAGTATTTTGTGTACAATTTTCAGATCCATACAAAAACTATTCTGTGCGGGGCACTCTCTACAAGTTCGCTCTCTAGAATAAGCCATAATTCAACAAGGTATGCCATTTTTCCTATAACTCCTTTTATGAGAGGTTCCAAGTAGTGAATTATGGAGGAATTGCATAAAAGACACTGAAGAACATTGTGTACCATTTTTAGATATTTATTCATTAAAAGAACATAGTTATGATTATTTCAAGTTAGGGTTGTTGACTAATCCAAAATTAGTCATGTGAGACTAAAGTAAAGTTTGATGAAACTTCTAGTCTGTTGTTGTTAAAGTTAAGGAAGGTTTGCAGGTATGTGATCTTATACACCAATTCTATTACAGAGTTACAAATCAGATTTGAATGATGAAATTGATGAGGGATTTTGGTTGAAGTACATGTTGGGTACATGGTTGAGAGAAGTAGTTGATGAGTTGGCACATTGATGAGATGTATAGTTGATGATGTTGGTACATCTTGATGAATCATAGTTGATGAGTAGTTGATACATGATTGGTACGTACTTGGTACATGGTTGGAGGCACTTGTTAGTAGTATTTTTGACACATGGTTTATGGATGATATAACACTTTCATTTTATGGTGAAAAATGATTAAATTTCTCTATTACTGATTCAATCCCCTGCCCCCCCTCTCAGTAATCCAACATTCTCAATATTAATTCTTAAAATAGCTCTCGAATTTATATTGCTTGAAGAGCCCTTTCAAAATGGTCCTCTTCCTTTAATTATAGTAATCTTAGTAACTACCAAAGAGATATTCTTGGATTCTACTAACTACTTTCCAAAACTAATGAAGCAGATTATTAACTATGATCATAAGTTTTGCTCAACCATTCCCTTTAATCAATCAGTTGTGAGGGTATTGAATCTCCATTCATACACTACTAATATTAGGTTGATTTTATTAGTCTAGAAGTAAATCTTATGAGAAATTAGTATAATTATTAAAACCACAATCAATACATTAAATGTGATGAACTCATGGTGGTATTGCACTTCTTCTATATAAACAAGTTGCTTATACAGAGATGTGACTCAATTTTCACACATTGTTTAATATTAATTGTGTATCTTGAATGACAATGAAAACTTCTAAAATAAAATTGCAAATCCTTTGGGACCAAATCTCACAAGAAGGATCAAGACATTTCCATTATATTTCATCTTTTATTAGTGGTTGAACCAATATTATACAGCACTATGTAATTGTAATTACAACAAAACTCCAAAACTTGCATTAACCAGAAAATTAAACTATGATTTCAATGAGATGCAAACCATACAAATGTAAATACTTATCCCTGAGAATATGCAAATACCATTACTGGTTATCTCTTGATATAGACTAAACTACCAATCATCACTCCAATACCATAAACTGTAAACAAGAGGCAAATGGTTAATTCTATGAATCATTTTACAAGTTAGAAGCTAATTGCAATTATAAAATTGGTAATGGAACATAAGAGATAAAAAACTAACTATTACTCTAGAGACTTTGAAATATAAAACTACTCTAGTTTTGATACAAGATGAGCTTTGTGTTTCGGGTAGGTGGGCCCTTGCCAAGGGATAACAAGCTCTTAAAAACTTACAGTGACAATCAAAATAACACCAGATATACTAGATATTGGAATTGGCACTTGTATGAAAAATGAAATATGAGATTACAACACGCGCTTCATTACATATACCAAGCATGGAGAAACACAAATATAGATTCTCATGGATTTTTAATCAAAAATTACAATATCAACGTTCTTCATTACATTAACAAGTTACATATATAGAGAATCCCTAAACAAAATGATGAGAACATCCCCTACACTTTTGTGAACAAAAATGCCCAAAATGAGAGAGGTAACAGACATATCAACTAGGTTTATATTTCCATGATCCACCTGGCAAACTTATCAATTTGAGGAAATCAGTTTTGATCTACATTCTCTTCATAAATCCTTTCAAATATGAACTGTAATTTGTTGAACTTATTGAAAAATGATCTGCACATAAATCTTGGCAAATCCATATTAGGAAAAACTTCCATATCTCCCTAATCATGCTAGATTTTAGGAATCTTCTTGTCGAAGACCTAATTGAGACCATCCTACACAAAACCCATGTTCTAGAATAGTCAGATTCTTCTTCATTTTCCTGTAAATCTCCCTGAAAGTTTACTCCTGCTAATTCAACACGTTTTTTTACCAAGAAGCCATTGATCATGTTGATGATTACAATTGTATGATACATCCTCCAGGACACAGACTAAGTGAGTCGGCCTGAGAGAGACCTCATGAGTTGGGTGTGCCCATGATATGGGTGTGTTTTTCCTCTCTGAGATGGAGAAGGAACGTTGAGTGCCCATGTGTGGGGTGAGGAATCCCATGAGTTGGGTGTGTCCATGAGATGGGTGTCTGGTTCCTCTCTAAGATGGATATGGAACATTTTGTGCCCATATGCGGGGTGAGGAAGCCCATGAGTTGGGTGTGTTGTTATGTTTGAGATAGATATGAAATGATGTGTTGATCTCCTATGCGCAAAGAGTTGAGATGATGTGATACTCCATATGATTCTCTTGTGAGATGTTGTAAGATAGAGATCTGTTGAGTAGGATGTGTCTATGGCTGAGCACAGGTGAACGTGATCCTAGTGGTTGAGCACTAGTGAGTGTGTATTTTGATGATTCTCCTGTGAGATGTAGTGAGATAGAGACATGGGCATCCCTGTGGCTAAGAACAGATGGGTGTGCCCCTAGTGGTTGAGCACTAATGGTTGTATGAGATCCCTTGCTATATTTTCCAAGAGTCAGACTTACCTGTAACCATATTTGTGATGTAAAGGGTACATGTCGGCCCCACCATAAAGTGAAAGATAATTAATGTAAAAGATAATTAATATGGTAAATATTAATTATATTGTGATTTATTGAGGTCGACCTTGTTGTGCCAATAGACACTACTTTTGATATGTTAAGTCTAATATAAATAAACGTAATTTCCCCATTGAGGAAACATAACACAAGTGTGAGTTTCGAAATTTCAGCAAACACTTGTTCTAGGGCTGAAGTGAGCACTTCTCTTGGGCGCTAGTCTTCTAGGTTTTGTGAGCACCCTTTTGTGTGCTAGGTTTATGGTGTGGAAGGTCTTTCTCTTGACTAATATAGAAAAGGATTGGATGGGTTTTCTTCCCTTGTTGAGAAGGGTTTCCTATGATACTTCTTGTGTACTTGTGCATGGGGTTTTCTTCTTGTGATCTTGGTTACTGCAACAAATTGTTTATGGTGCAATTGCAATTGTCTATGGTTCAAGTAAAATGCTAAAATTGGAATGAACTTCATGCTTGAGCCTAGCTTAATGAAAAATCAACAGATCACATGTGGAGACAGCCATGTGCGATTTGGGCACAAACCAAGGGACACACACCATGATGGGGACCAAATATACAAAACCTATGTGCTCATTTTCCATCTGGGCACACACATACATGTGAACCTACAAACCTAGGTTCAAGAACTCCATAGTCGGTGCAGGAATTGAACTACAATTCTTCATAGGTAAACATGAGTTCAAAAACTCATGAAAACCTATTAAAAACTTAGGAAATTAAATATAATAAGAAACTATTATATATTTAATGCTTGTTGCAAGGCTTTAGGTTTAGGAGAATGGATTTGTAGGATAATGGGGTTTGTTTTAGGTGTAGTAGTGGGATAATAGTGAGAAAAATGGTATTTAAAACATGGAAAAATGGGAGGCCAACACCAACTCCGTGAACCACATTATAATAAGCAATTTCTTGTAGGACTAGCTTGTCTGAGACAAATATGGGAAGCAAATGTGGAGCCTTGATGGCTCCATATATTCTCATATATGTCTCGTATTCCAAAAGATACCAATCTCCTATTTTCCGGACTATCACTTGCACTTTGTCCATCATGCATGGCGCAGGTGCCTCAAAGATGACATAGAATAATGGTGCCATGAAGTGATCTCAAAACTTGTGATATTTTGTTTTGTACTTTTTCTCCCAGAGCACCTTGCAGTAAATGTGGATTTGGGGGTCAGTTGGCTAACAAGCCCAACCCACCTTTAGATATTCATGGCAGACACATACCATGTCTAAAAGATAAGAGAACATGTGAAAACTAGGGAATTGTTTGGGGATGGTTTCTTTAACTACTTTGATCGCTTCTTCTAGGGACATTGATAGAATTTCATCCCAATTGAAGTTGAACCCAACATCAATGATGTAGTAAATGAGAAATTCCCAAGTCATCGGTAATTTCAAATCATCAGGTTCCCCATATAACCTACATGACATCACCACGACATATTGGTAAGGTGTCCTCAACAAGTTGTCCAGGTACTCTCTTGAGGGCCTTGATTTGAACGACTTGTTGGGCTTATACCATACCTTAAACATATCTTTCTCCTTTAGAGGGAACTCCTTTATAAGTATTTTATCTAGAGATATTTCTCCTTTATCCAGGTTGTAGTAGAAAGCTAGTTGATGCCTAGAATGATGCTATCAGGCGATCCCTAGTAATGACAATGTATCTAGTCTCTAGCTCCACATGTCGCACTATCCATGAGATGGCCTCTGTGCATGGGAAGATCGTTGCATGTGCTTCCACCTTATATATTTTTGATTACCTGATGTCCTTGAATACCTTGAGGTCAGATCCGTCATCTTCCCCTTAGGGAAAACTTTGATTATTGAGCATCTAGTAAACCTCTCCACATTTGATTGAGTTTTCTCTATCGATGATCATTTTAGTATCGTCATAAATGGGTCATGGGAGGTATACCTCTTCCTCCTTGTGGATTCCACTCATAGAGTCTTCCTCCATAGGAGCCTTGTTAGCACTTTATGACCGCTCCCATGGAAACATACTTGAATCTACAAAACATGTCCCTCATTAGCTTATGAGAATACCAATAGTTAGATAAAAAACATTATATTCTAACTATATCATAGAGCAAATAAGTGAATAAGAAGAAAGGTTAGCATTAATTTCTTCACTTGAGTGATTTTCAAGTCTCCTTGGAAAAATTGAAGGGTTTGTGATTTCCTCGTTGATACATACCTATATTAGTGTCAGAGAGACCATCTATACCAATACAGGGAGGTGTTTCGGCACTTGAGGGAGAAAAACTTACCGACATCGTGAAAATTGGTCAATTTTTTGGGCAAGTGTCAAAGAAGGGGGATTGGTTAACTTGAGGAAGAAAAATTTGCCGACATAGTGAAACTTGGTCATTTTTTGGTGAAAGCGCCAGAGAATGGGGATTGATTAACTATGTATCAGCATCAAAGGAAGAATCAACGTTGATATGGTGAAGGATCTAACCAACGTTGATCACATAAAATATGTCAATACATGAGGATAGTATCGATTTTCATCCAACAAAACTTTCTGACAAGGTAATCCTTTATCAATGGAGATCAATTAAACATTATTGACCAACATGATGGAGTCGATATAAATAAACATGAGGATGGGGGAGGAACTGATTTAGTTAGGGTTTAGGGCTAGCTCGAAGGGTTTCAATGAGTTAGGATGTGGAGCTCTCGAAGGGGGAACACTCAGTTTGTGTGGGGAATAACTAGGGAATGAGTAAAAAACAATGTGTAATCGAGCTACCGAGGTGATCCAGGTGGATATTGGTGGCCACCCACCTATTCCAACTGGCACATATTGACACTTTTTAGTTCAACACGTTTCTCTGTAATGATGACATTTATTTTTAATTGTGGATTCTACACTTTTGGGGTTGTATTGAAGCCCTACATAGCATCTAGGTGAATATTGGTGGCCACCCACCTATTCCAACTGGCTTATTTTGGAAATTTTCATGTTAGTTCATCTTTTTGTACTTCTAGGGTCATTTTGGGGCCCTAAATAGTGTTTTTTTGGGCTTTCCACAGTCAAACTATAGATGAAATTAGATTTTGATGGAATAATGTGTAGTTATCAAAACTTCCTTTCCAATGGGCTATCACACACTTAAAACAAAGGTTGTATGCAAAATTTACGACCCTGAGAAGTTGAGGCACCATCTTACCCATCGAGGCCCACATAACTTTTGGCGTTTCATCTCCTAGGGTTAGGTTTTTAGATATATAGGGTTTTGTAATTCATGAGTAATGTTAAAAAGGACTCTGGAGCCTCATTGTAATCATTCTTCTTAGATATATGCATGTAGAATCCACATCTCTTCTCAGAGATAGCTACCACCATTTGAGCAAGTTGTTTCAGTTCTGCAGTTTTATAGTTTCAGCCTATTTTCTTTATTCAATAGAATTTATTGTTCACTGGATATATTTTTTTGTTCTTCGTATCTCTATGTTATTGTATTCAAACTTTTATTCATTTTGTTCCACTCATGAATCCATATCAATGGTATCATGTAAGACACCCAACCCATTAAGTACCTTTTTAAGGGATGGGGCATCAAAATTTTGCTTTCCTAAAATATCTTAGATCCTTTGTCGAAGGTCTTCATCCTCTTCTACTCATTGATAGATTTTCAATCACTGTTGCCATGTTCCAATCTGAGATTTGGATCAAAATTTATACCCTTCTAAAGTTGTTCACGTGTTATTAGTCAAGGGCCACGTGGTTCCATCTCATACATATCATCCAGAATTCCCTAGAGTCACGGAGCTCCCAGTGCTCATGTATCTATGGTGGAGATCCATCCACCATTAAATCCGATGACAGATTTTCCTTCTCGTTAAGGCATATTCCTAATGATAATTCGACATTCAATGCTTCAGAACTGAGCACCCCTTTTCTTTCTACACACAAAACCTCCTAGAATCATGAACTCCCAAAGTTCTGAACTCCTGAAGTATCGTAATCTTACCATGTGGATATGGCCTTAGGGCCCTTTGGTCTCCCTACCAAACTATACGCCAAATCCTTCGTAGTCTCGAAGTCCCGGTCACTTCACCAACCACTTTGGCCAGGCGGGCACGTACTAGGGGATAACACGTAGAAATGGTCAGGGTTGACACATGCCCTCATCAGGGGTGACATGTGTCACTTTAATAGGCATAAGGGATCTATAAAACATCCATATCCCAGTGATACATGGAACCTTAGTTGCGGGTCCATGTCACCCTGGATGACGTCAGTGAGCCACGTCAACCCCATACAAATAGCCTTCTAACGTCTTTCATATCTCACGGTCGAGATCTGTCCACATAGATCAATGAATCTATGGACCATGTTAATTCCTAACTCCATCATTCAAGGGTTTCTACCCATCCCATAGTAATATCTACGGTGGAGAGAGAATGTGGAGATCGGAGCAGAACTAATGTCCATGTGGATTTAACTTCATCAATCCTCCTAATCCATCAATCTGTAGATTCAACAGGACCAAGGGGCGATATAAATTCCACTGTAGATGAGTTTTTTCCATTGTATAAATCGAGAAAGGAAATATACACCATGTTATTTGGGACTTTACAATCATCCCTGATCGTATATATCCACACCTATTTAAGCACGACTGTCAATCTTTGATAGGAAGTTAGTGCTAGTCCACCCTTTCACATGGGCATGTACTAGATACAGATACAGGTGGGTCCTTCATACTACTCTCACAAAATGGACCAAGCGGTGAGCGCAAGATGTGATACACGGCAAGGCCGAGATGACACCTGGCCCTTTCAGTGGGTGACATGTGTCTCATGTTAATGGGCCTATAGGGTCTGTGAAATGCACAAATATAGGTGACACATGGCATGTTAATCATGGGTCCATGTCACCCTAGGTGAAATCATCACGCCATGTCACCTCAGACTAACAACCTTCCAATCCCTCTAATCTCACAGTCAATATGCATCCACGTAGACCTTGGGATCTATGGCCTCCATCGCTGTGCAACTTATGCATTTGAGGGGGGGTTCTACCTGCTCTACACTCCTTTCCTCATAGAGTAGGACCTTGTAGAAATGCTATACATGAGTCCTTCCTCTTGGTTGATCATAAATTTGAGAGGGATCCTGAAGGGTTCTTAGATCGACAGTCTGCATTACTTCACAACTCTGGAATTCGGGAGTTTCATGGTGTAATACTCTCCTTACTCCCATAGTAGGTCAAATCTGAATCAACCATGGGGTAGATAAAATGGTCAAAGAGGGATCCAGTGTGTCCTCAGATCAACTATCCCCATCAATTCATCACTTCGGCCTTCAGGGGTTCAGTCGTGGAGTCTCCATTTTTTTCCCAGAGTAGGTCAATGTCGATTTGACTGCCATCTAGATCAAACGGTCACGAGAGGTCCCAAAGTCCCTTTGGATTGAAGGCTCTCATTAATTTGTGACTACGACGTTCAAGATTTTAGGCGTGTAGTTTCCATCTTCCTCCTGGAGATACTCAATCTGTGGACACGTGTCCTACTTTATGGACGGTTAAGAGGGGTTCTCAACGGATTCCTTAGATCAATGACTGAGAAGGATATTGAAGGATTCGAGGATCGATGGTCCATAATACTTAACAACTCCAGCCTTCGGGAGTTTTGGTGTTATGACACCTCTATTCTCCTGAAGCGGTCAATGCCAAGCTCACTACAACATAGATCCGACGGTGGGAATAATTCTTGGCCATCCTCAGATATACGGCCCGCATCGCTTCGCGACTCCTTCATTTGGGATTTTTGGTGGTTGTGAAGTTTTAACATCCCATAGCTTCGATCTCTCAGAGTTTCGAAGCCAATAAGGCCTAGCTCCTTTCAGACTAGGGCAAGGTTCCTAGACCCTGGTCATATGGATCCTCTAATGAATCTTAGGTTGTAAGCTCCATTCTTAGTCGATATTTGGTTCAGGTTACAACACCCCCAGAGCTTCGAAATCGTAGAGTTCTGAAGCCCAAAAGGATTAGCTCCTTTTGGATAGTGCAGGGTTCCCATACCTTGGTCATATGGACCCTCTAATGATTCTTGGGCTATAAGCTTGAATCTTATCTGATATTTGGTTAAGTCCATGGGCACGAACCTGTGGTCTCTTAGGCTTCTAGTTTGAAGGAAGTGCCCTCCAAATTCACAGAACTCTAAGTTCTAAAACATGACAGGGTATCTTCAAACTAGCCTAGAGGCCCAACTCATCATCTTACACTTGTTCACATGGAATGGCTTATAGAAGAATATTTAGGCATTATCATTATAAATTAGATGTTGTAAACCTTAGTCACATACACAGAAATTCAGTCATGCATTTAAATTCAATTGCACGGGGTTCAAAAGATACGTATCTATTACATGTTGTAGCTAGCTAACTGACTGTGGGTGTTATCCTTTCCACCCAACCATAGGCTCATAGGAATTCATTCTTAACACTCTGGCCACCCCCGTGCAAGCCATGATATCACTAGGGATCTATTACATTTCTTAAAGACCTTCTCTCTGTCATGGTATCCCTGCAAGGTTTATCATGCTTCCCCAACATCAAGCTCACAGCCTTCCTCTTTTCTTCTAAATATCCGGGTCATGTGTTCCCCTATGTAAATGCATTCATTTTTGGTGTCTCTCCTACTCTCTTTAGAGCCTCACACGCTCTTACTCTTTCATGTGTCTTCTCCTTGTCTCTATTTTATGTATATATTTTCCTAGGATAGTTCTCGACCTATCTTGTTCCTTCTGTCAAAAGGAAACTTGGGTCAATCTGGTCTGTCAGACCCTGAAGTAATTCAGACTGGCATTCTTCAGTCATACCATGCTTCCATTCATGGGGGTGGTTGAGTATTCAACCACCAGTCCTTCCTGCATTAACTGATGCCTCTCCTTGGGATCCGAAGGGGGTTTATTATTCCCAACAAGGGGAAATTTGGGGTCATTTGACATAATGAACCCTCTCTTATAGTTTTTCCATTCTTTCCTCTAGTGATATCATGGCTAGTTCTTCAAGGATTCACCCTCAAAGTATGTAATACTCCTAGGCCGAACCCAATTGTAAATGTAAATACAAATGTACGTAAGCTGGTGAGATGTTTGCCATCATTTTTGTATGCACCTTCCATGGTATAGTGTGTGCATGCACTGCATAGTAAATTGATGATGTGTGCACATTCCAGGATACCGCGCGCAGCAACTTAAGTGTGCACGATTTTGAGGCTAGGGAGCCTTTGTGTATATGCTCTATTTTATAGGCTTGTGAGCCAGTTTTTTGATGATTAGGCCGGAGAGCCTAGATGTTAAAGGCCAGTGCACCTATTTTTGTATATGTCTCATCATTAATATTAAATACATATTTGCGTGCAGACCAACCATGATAAAAGAGTATGGGGGACTAAACTCCACTAGTTAGGGAAAGCGGGGGGGATAAATGTTAAGGAAAAGGGGCTAAGCTAGGGAGCTTAAGCCAAAAACGAATATTATATTAACATTTCTTAAGTATAAAGTATGGATAATTATTTTATCCTAAGTTCTAAGGATGGGGACAAGTGGGCCAAAGTAGCTCCCAACATGAAAAGTGTCAAGTTGGGGACATGCATACATATAGTTTGGACTTAGTTCATTTTCCCATTCCTTCCATCATTCAGTCATTCCAGTCAATCACTCCATCATCATTCACACACCCATGGAGCTATCCTCCATAGCTTCCTGTCACTGTACCTAAACCTATATCCATAACATGCCTGTTTGTGTACCTGGTTAGCTTGTGAGATGGAATGAAAAAGCGAGTTGTCAGGCCCGTGGGATATTGAAGAGGCGGGTTTCCAGGCCCGTGAGAAATCTCTCTGGGTGAGAGAATTGTTGGGAATTGGTTTCCAAAGGTGATAAACTACAACTACAGAGCTCTGAGACTTCTTGTCTTGCCTATTGTTGAAGCTCAGAAAGGAAGTGGGGTAGCCAAAGGATTGTTGAGTAGAGAAGGGGCACACTTCCTGGGGTGGGATAGGCATGTGGGGAATGAGGGATTGTAGGTTGTTAGTTTGAGTTGGCACCTATGATGGAGTCTTTCCTGTTGTCTATAATCCATTAGCCTGGTTAGGAATCCCTTTACCTGGGTGGATTTTAGTCCCAACTCGGGGGTGACCCACTACTGAGAATGATGAGTAGTGTGGTATAAGGCTAGGAGGTTCGTGGAAGTTCTGCATGCAGTTGGTGATATTCTTACCAAGATAAGTGTCAATTGTGTGATAAATTTACATGTTGCATTATTATTTACGTGTTTATTTTTATGGGTTTATCCTATGTGTGGTTATAATTGTTTTTATATTTATGGGTAATGCATGTATATGTTTATTTTTATTTCAGTATGAATCCGTGCATTTACAAAATGTATTTGTTTGTTTACGTTTTATATATAAAGTTCTGCAAGAGTTCTGTGTGTATATGTTTTAATTGCATGTAGTTCGAAATATTTATGTGTCATAGCTCAGTTGGATGTTGGGTATGTTATAGTATGTTGAGTAGAGAATAAAAGCATTTTCTGGAGTAGCATGGCTCGACATGGGTGGTCGGGGATGCTACAATATGGTATCAGATCTTCAGTTTTCAACACTGAGCTTGGATGGGCTAAGCAATTTGAGTTGAAGAAAAATTTCACATAGGATTTATTTGGAAGTGGCAAAATTTCGAGTTGCAGAGCGTCCATGGTAAAAAGTAACAGCAATTGTGTGGAATTGGGAAAAAAACCCCAATTTTTGTTGTTGAATTCATGGGAAAATTGAGAAATTTGGCCATCTAGTGATATATTTTTTATTTAATATTTGTTCTAGCAAATTCAAACCTGAAATTGGTCGAATTTGAAGTTACAGTGAAGCCATGATAGTCGAAGTGAGATTAATAAGTAAAATTATTAATTCGTGACTTGAGTTTGGGAAATATGTGTTCCAGAAATGTCAAACCACAGCGATTTGTCTTTGCAGAGGTTGAACTAGTGTTATTGGGTTGAAATTACACAAATTTCATAGTTGTAGAATGGATATGGTAGAAATTGGGAAAAAGTTAAGCATGTTGGATTACTAAGAGGGGGGTGAATCAGTAATAGAGAAACTTAATCCTTTTTAACCATATAATCCAAGTGTTATATCAATGTAGCATTATCATCCAATAACTGCAGAGTATATAAGAAATGAACAAATAAACAAACATACACATTCATAGTACACCAGTGTTTTACGTGGAAACTGAAAGCGGGAGAAAACCACGAAATTGTTTTTCTTATATGTCTTGAAGAATTACATTCATTGGAAGCACCAACTTCCTTTGTTTTCCAGCTGCAACTGGAAGGAGGCTCCAACCCCCTTATTCCTCAGGCTACAACCTGAAGGAAGATCCAACTCCCCTATTCTTTAGCTACAACCAGAAGGAGGCTACAACCCCCTATATTCTCCAACTACAACCGGAAGGTGGATACAACCACCTATCGTTGCCATGTCCAACTACCCTGAAATAGAAGTAGAATGATGGAAACACTGTCACACTATCACAATGAGATATATCGTTGTAAACTTGTACCAATAAACTTGAATCATGCATAAACCATGCATCAACCTGTACCTCAACCTGTAATCAACCTGTACCATAAACAAGTGCATCAAGCATACACCAACCTATACCAAACAACCTGTAATCAACCTGTACCATAAACAACTGCATCAAGCATACACCAACCTATACCAAACAACCTGTAATCAACCTGTAGCCACAAACACTATTTTCCATGGAGTGTAACTCCCAAAATACAACAACCCACAAGCTAAATTGTTTACCATAGATACTTGGATATGTTTCCTCAATGGCCTGTCAATTTCATGGTATGAATCATTCTAGAAAAAAAAATATTGTGAAAATGCTAAGATGACCTATAAATAACATACCTTAGAAAGCATCATCAAAAGAATTTATCCTCCCTTGAATTTCGGCCTTCTTTTCTTCACGTTCCCTCTGAAATTCGGCTTAGATATCCTTTGTTTACCTCATTCACCTATAGATATTCAATATTCTCAAGTGTGATGTAAAATGAGAGAGCCTTGCCTCGTATTTATACTCTACATCTTCTAGGTCACTTAATCCATTTCTAGGTCACCTAACCCATTTCTAGGTCACTTAACCTATTTTCCTCATTTTTAGGGTTAACCACTTTCCATAATTAGAAAGTTCTCCATTACTTTATCATTTAAATATTCCTCCTTGATTTTGTCACCTCACTTTATCATTTAAATAATCTTATTTGATTTTGTCACTTCAGTTTATTATTTAAATAATCCTTCTTGACTTTGTCACTTTACTTTATAATTTAAATAATAATTTCTTCTTTGCAAGCTCTTTGATTTCTTTGAACTTTTGGGGCTTCAAGCCAACATATGAGGGTCCTCCAACTTCGTAAGGCCATAACTCTCAAACCGTAAGGAGTTATGTGACGTTCCACATACCACCAGAAATGGCATGACATGTACTATTCATATAGAATAGTATTACCTTCAAATATATTAAAACTAATACCATTATACATGAAACAACCTTGGTCCCATTACCCAAACCTTTGTTCTACCATAATTTGCTACCGGACTTTCTTCAAAGGTTGACATCAATGACAACCAACCTTAATCAACAATATCCCCCTTTGAAATTGATGGAAACACTCTAATGAAATAATGAAATCATTTCATGCAATATTGAAGTCATATTACTCATGCTCCCCCAAGAAACATGCCTATGTCCTCTGCATCTCTGTGACCATTGCTCCCCCTGGAACCATGTCTCTATCCTCTACATCTGATTAATCTCTCCCCCTTTTTCATCAATGTCAAAGGTATCTTTCCATCCGGGGTTGCTCCCCTTGACTGAACTGTCCTTTTTATCGCACAATTTGTAGCTAGGATAAAAGCTATGAGATAGAGGGCCAAACTAGCATAACAAGAACCAGTCCCACCTAATTTCACCACAATGGGATGGTTCTTTCTCTTTAGGGAGGTTAGGCCTAGGGGAGACGTCCCCGATGACCTGAGGTTTTGAAGAGGCAAAAGGCTAATAAGTCCAAGATAAGGTTTTCCCCCTTCACAAGTCACCACCCAAACAGATAATCTTGGCTAAACAACCAATAATAAAGTATATCCCCAATGAAGAACACCTTCCTGGAACTAAACAACAGCAAACTGATATATGCAAGATATATTTCAATGGGTTAGTACTTCATAAGACTATCTGATGAATATATATATTAATATATATAAGCAATATGGCAATAAATATTGATGAAGTCAATGTTTATCAATATAGCAATGAAAATAATGTCACTTCACCAATAAATACTGGAATGATGTAGCATTTAATATAACCAATCAACACTTTATTTCATTTAATGCCTAAATCACCATTCAATTGCTTATAAAACAAAATGTTGTTGCATTAAAGATGAAATAACCAATGATGACGTCAACAACTTAGGGTTAGTAGGTTAGGGTTTAAAATTTAAAGTATTTAGAGAGTTGTTTGATCAACTTTACTTCAACGTTAGAGGACTTTCAAATCAATGCCTTAGGGTTTAATGGAATCATAAGTGAAGGACACAAGAGTTGAAGGAGGAAATATTTCATGGACTAGAGGGAAGAGTTTTGAGGTGTTGCAAAGGAAAGGCCTCAAAATCAAAACCCTAGGGGAGAGGGGATCACTCTGGTGTTGCTAAAGCAAGGCCCCGTTCTCTCTCCTCCTTCCCGGCAAAACGTCTAGCTCAAGAATAAAAATATAACCAAAACAAGAGGGTTTGATGAGGTGAGGTGTTGCTACAGCAAGGCCTTTCAGCAAACCCTAGAAAGAGTACAACCCTAGTGTAGTAGACCTATGCCAAGGACGTCTCACTCTTCTTGGCTTTTAATTGGTAGGACTAGCAAAGAGGAAGAAGAAATAGGAGTGTAGTTATGGCTAGTCTCTTTCTTCCTTCTTCAATGGCTGAAAGTTTCTCTATCAGGGGACATGAGACAAGGACCTACTTGTGTGCTTGTCACCTAGGGTTTTGATTCAGAAAAATTCATAAACACATGAAAGAAATTAAACTACAACCATTCATTCAATATTTTTTGCAGAAAAATACTTACAATTCATCAAGAAATAACCATGCAAACCCTAGTTGTAACACCTTCCTTCAAGAGAAACACCATAAATTCCAAAGATCACTTCCTTCAACAAGTGCGCATCACTTAATGCAGCCAAATACCCAAGAGAGGGTGCAAATTTCAGTCCTCCTTATGGAGTGAATCAATTATGATGATAAAATGAGGATCAAAATCCTCAATATATACTGTATCAATGACCTAATTTACGTTTTAGGTCATAAAAAGGCCAACAAGGCCATAATATCAAAATTATACTATTTTTACATTAAATTCTAGACTAAAACCATAATCACGCAAAAAGGTAAGAAGCCACCCCCTCCTATGGTGACGTTAGCCCCTATCAGGGAAAACGTAGCCTCCTAAAGAAAGACGTTAGCCCTCATTGGGCTCCTCCAATATGTCGCACATGCCAACATGCTCATGATGATTTCATAAGCCTCTTAGTGACATCCTGGGCCATCTAGAGCCAACATCCCTCTGAAAGTGGGTCAATCCCCCTAGGCCAAGCAGTGCCCGGGTGCCTCTGGTGGAACATTTTCTTCTTCTTTGGTGAAACATCTATGATCATCCTCTGCCATTTCTCTACCCCTTGATGGGGTCTCAGTATCCATCTAGTGGGCTCCTCAGCCCCATGGAGGTCTGAACTGATCATCTCCCCATTTGTTTCGGTCCAAATGGTACCTGTCAATCAGGCATGGTCCTACACATGAAAAGCTACGCCCTCCATGGGCTCATCAGTCATAGGGATCATAGAAATGTCAATCACATCTCATCATTAATATTACTAAACATATGCATAAAATCCCTAATACATCTGTCAATAGCTCAAATACATTACACAAGCCGGCTATACAAATCAGAAGGAAAAGACAAAACATTCTATTGGGCTAGTGTCCATCGAAAAAGGTGAGTTCCCAGAAGAAAACCTCATCAAAAACATGTGAGTGGGTGATGTGGTTAAGGGAATTCCAAGAATGTGGGTGCAGTGAGGGCCAAGGATGCAATGTGTTATCTATGGGTGCCTTTGTAGAAGGCGAGATGTACCTGTCATAGATGCACTCTTTCCAAGCCCATTCTTGCCTTTATTCTTTTATTCTTTTATTGATTTTCTTTTTATTTTTGTTCAAGAGATAATCATGGGACACTGCCCTGGTGTGGTGACCAGTGGTGGTAGTGTTATCCACAAGCACTTTCATAGAAATGAAAGGTTGGCTCATGATGAGACCCCCTTTCCCTTGGCCATGCAGCCAAGAGTCAATGCCTTGGTGTGGTAACTAGTAGGTGGAAATGTCATACTGTTAGGTACCCATGGACCTAATAGGTTGGCTTGTGATGAGACCCCCTATCCTCTGACTAGGTCTTGTTTTATTATTTTCTTCCGGGTCCCTCTAGTTTCTTGCTGAGAAGCCTTTTATTTATATCTCAGGGATCCCTGGGCGAAGCATCTTGAGGTTTTATTTTTAGGATTTTATCTCTCATCATCTTGCTTTTACCTTCTATGTCTTTGTCCCCTTCTTCCCACGAGACAAGATGAAATCCTGAAGAAAGGTCAACCCAATGCCCAGACAAGGGGAGTGGGACAAGTGAGCGAGAGACAAGATGAAATATTGGTTTTATGATGGGAGTAGACGATGGCCTTTCAGAAGTCCCCCCAAGTGGAAAACCAAAACCTATGGATAAAGGCTTGGTAGGACACCCTGTCAATCCACCCAAACATGGTCAAGCAGGAAAATGTAAGGTCCAAGCAATTGTTAGAAATAAAAGGAATCAGATGCATATATTTAAAGGTTCTAATGATCAAAAGTGACACATACCATGATACCTGAACCAATTACCTCATGGAGCAAGAACTCTTTGTGATACAGGACCAAGCCAATGGTGATGGATGTTACTACTGCTGAAAAGACAAGGATGATGGAAGAAGAAAATGGTGGGCCCTCTAGGGCTATGCTCAGATCAAACCTGCTCTCGGTACTCCATGTCTAGGACCTGTGGGCCTCGAGATATGATCTCCTAGTTATCCCTAAAAGGTGGGGATAACATATGGCTCCAACTCGGGGACATGTGCTCACCATAGAGCGCATGAGAACCTCAACATCTCTGGCATAACCTGCAAACTTTCTCGATCTTGAAAGAAGTATCAGTAGAAAAATTGGGGTGGTAATGCCACCCTAGCATACACACATATATATATATATATATAGAGAGAGAGAGAGACTGAAAGAAAACAATCAATAAGTGTGAATATGAAAGAAAACTAACATGCAATGCAAATGATATAATACACAAATGAAAAATGCCTACTTACCTGTGAAGTCAGGTCCCCCCACCTTGGTGGGGTTTGAGGAGGTGCCCGTTGATTGGTAATGGGCACCTTCTTCCCTCCAAACTGGACAAGTAGTATTAGTTGTCAACTTATTCCATTCCATCTTTGAAGGTTCTGATCCATGACTGAGCGCTTCCTTTAACATTAGTTGGCTCTCCTTTCTGGGTATCCCACATCCATACCATGTCTCCCTCCTTGTACTTTTTGGCTTTGTATTTGGTCGTTCCCTAGACAACCCTGGTGTATTGTGCTAGGGGAGGAGGGTGGGCTTCTGTTGTAAACACTTCCTGTTGGGATGGGAAGATTTGTACATCATCTTCATCTTTCTTTAATATCTTCACCGTCCCTATCTCTTTGCTTTTGAATTCGTCTAGGATTTGTTGGTATTATTCTTTCTTGGGCCATTTGATCTGATCAAAGTCCTCTTTTGTTGCAAAGGGCATATCTTCTAGAGAATACTTTTGAAGGGTTTATATCATCTTG
This sequence comes from Picea engelmannii, assembly GCA_009831015.1. Taxonomy (NCBI): domain Eukaryota; kingdom Viridiplantae; phylum Streptophyta; class Pinopsida; order Pinales; family Pinaceae; genus Picea; species Picea engelmannii. Next base: position 197,337 of record ML795772.1, read on the forward strand.
TCTTGTACCTTGTAATTGTTGATGGGGTGAGTAATATCTTTCACATGGTCTCCAGTTATTGGCACATTCAAGAGATGGCATGTTGTTCCATTTTTTAAAGGCAATTCCAAAAATGTGAGTTCCATCTCGAGGGTGCCACCCAACATTGCAACAAATTTCCTAGACAACAACGTTCCTCAGACATCTGGGACGTCAACTACCACGATGTCAATGTGGACTACTTTCTCTGGGTACTCCTTAAGGAAAACTTCCACATTCTCAACTACCCCATGTGTGGGTATGGCTTTAGATTCGAAGCCACATGCATTCCTGTAAGGTTGTGTGACCTTCAAACCCACTTGTCGCATGACTTTAAGTGACATCATGTTGGCACCTGCCCCTGTATCTAACAAGAAATTGTTGAGGCTCTTATTGTTCATCATTAAAGTCATGAAGAAGGGAGGGTTCTCACCATATTGGACCCTAAAATGATCGGCTTGAAACATAATAGGGGGTTCCATGGGTTCATTTGATCCTAGAAATAAAGTGTCAAAGTGTTCCTTGATAGACGAGATCTTAATGGATTCTTTTAGGGGAACGTTTACATGCATATTTGATAATGCCCCTTCGAAGTCAAAGTTTAGGTCAACCTTCCCAGCCTTGGATGTCTTGGGAAGAAGTACCTCCAAAGGTGGGGGATTTTCCTGATCAACAGTAGGTTGGTTCAACTTCTTTCTTCTATACACCTAAAATTCTTATTTCTTTAGCTTCTCTCGTGATTCCTAGTCTAGGTTGTTTATTACCGCCATCCTTGTTGACCTAGCTGCTTCTTTCATGGCTTCCTGATGTTCTGCATTAGTGATATTTATTTGAGGGACTACCATGAAATGGTCCATGTGTGTGGAGTCACCAGGTAAGCTTGTAAGATAAAGGCTCTAGAGGAAAAGCTTACCGAAAAGTGTCATCTAAGGTTTGACTCAGTTTCCCCGACAACGGTGAAATTTTTTTATCGCACAGTTTGTATCTAGGATAAAAGATATGAGATAGAGGGCCAAACTGGCATAACAGGAACCAGTCCCACCCAATGTCACCACAATGGGATGGTTCTTTCTCTTTAGGGAGGTTAGGCCCAGAGGATACGTCCCTGGTGACCTGGGGTTTTGAAGAGGCAAAAGACTAATAAAACCAAGATAAGGTTTTCCCCCTTCACAAGTCACCACCCAAATAGATAATCTCGGCTAAACAACCAATAATAAAGTAGATCCCCAATGAAGAAATGTTGGATCATGTTGTCATTAATGCCAATGGTTTTTCATTGATGCCAATGGTTTGATTATTAAGGAGATTGTTGGATCATATGTAAATGGTTTGGTTTGATTGATGTCATTGATTGATGTCAAGTAATTTATATGATGCCCTTTATGAGAATGATATATGTCCAAGTGGAAACCAATCGATAAAGATGGATCATTGCTATGATGCATTCATGAAGATGGATCAATGAGTTGTCATTGATACATGATGCATAGTTGATATATATGATGCAGTGGTGAATCGATGCAAAGATGAATCATTTGTGTCTTATCATGGTTGATAAGGTGCACAAATGGATAAACTCCAAAGTTGACCCCTTATGGTGAAATCCCTCATGGGAAGATGCTTTATGGAATAAGTTATCCTAGAAGAATGGTTGGAGGACCCATGCTTGTATGTGGAATAATGAGATGAAGATCAATGAATTTCTTGGTGAAACTATCATAGATGGATAGTGCTTGTCATGCCATTTCCGGTGGTATGTGGAATGTCACATAACTCCTCACGGTTTGAGAGTTATGCCCTTATGAAGTTGGAGGACCCCCATATGATGGCTTGAAGCCCCAAAAGGTCAAAGAAGTAAAAGTGATTGAAAATAAGAAATCATTATTTAAATGACAAAGTAAAGTGACAAAATAAAGATGGATTATTTAAATGATAAAGAAAAGTGAAAAAATCAAGAAGGAATATTTAAATTATAAAGTATTGGATAAATTTCTATTCATGGAAAGTGATTAACCCTAAAATAAGGAAAATAGGTTAAGTGACCTAGAAATCGGTTAAGTGACCTAGAGGATGAAAGTATAAATAAGAAGCTAGAATCTCTTGTAAAATGTACATTTGGTGAGAATCCTTTTGTGGATCAATGGAGAGCTTCTTGGTAATATCTTTTGGAGTATTGATGGAGAGCTTCTTGTGAGAGCATCCTATTGGTGTGGATCTCTTAAGAATGATTGAATATCTATTCTAAAGAAGAGAGAGAGAGGAGGATCTCATGGACGCATCAAAGTTTCGGCAATGTCGGAGATCTTGACAGTAAAAGTTTCGGATTCAAAGAAAACCCTATTTTCTGATGCCCATGTGGGTTGTCTGTGTATAGGGTGCATGTACACGCGGGCTGGCTGTGTATAGGGTGAGTGTACACGTAGGCTAACTATGTAAAGGGAGCGTGGGGTGGATAAAACCATGGAGATTTGTGTTTGAGCTGGTTCCAAGATCTTGGATGATGAGGCAGGTTCCAGATCTGCATTCTATGGCCTCAGATCTATCACTGAGACACTGGTATGGTTACATTATTGTCTTGATGGATACTATTGTTTGATGTGTTTTAAATGCTTAGGGAATTTTTGGTATGGATTCTATGATGTGGTTCAGTTTGGTTGATTTGGTTGATGGAGTGAGAAGAAAACGTGTGATTCAGTAGTGACATGATTGCTATGGTATACTAGTCATTTATACATGATCGAGATAGCATTCATATTGATGTGTTGTGGATCATGAGCAAGCTATTGGAGAGCTTGGATGTGTTGTGACTGGATGTGGGTCAGTTTGGACAGTGGAAGACAGAAGAGAAAGTGATTGCATGTTGCATAGGATCTGAGAATGTGAAGAAAAGAAAAACCCTAGTTGCTTAGAAGTACACGCATGTTGCATTATACACTGGCCTCGTTCACATGCGGGCTATAGTGAGCCAGGGCACGTGCACATGCGGGTTGTACTACTAACAGGTCACATACCTATTGACAGATTGATATATGTTGAGGATCGTTGCCTCATCTCAGTTGGTGCCGAGAATGTAAGCTGAGTCTTGCATATAGAGCTGGTGCTCTTGTAGAATTGTACTCTATTCAGTTGTTGCTGATAAACCCCAAGGATTGAAGTCCGTAATAAAAAGAAAATTGTACATACATCTTGTGTTATTTGTGTTCATTGTGGTGGTGACTTGTTGATGATATATTTCTGATATATGTTGTTCATATGTGCTCACATCTAATTGGTTATAAATGACAGCAATGGGTAATGAATAAATGTTGAATGCTAATTGATGAGTTTTTGTGCAAGAGGGAAGTTTTGGGAAAAAGAGCCCCACACTCATTCACCCCCCCTCTAAGTGTGGTATGTGTGTCCAACAATTGGTATCAGAGTGGGCCTTCACTACAAGCCTTAACAAGCTTGAAGGAGATCCATAGACACACAAGTGGATGATGAAGTTCCAATCCTTGATGAGGAAAACTATTCTACTTGGAGAATAGAGATGAGAGTGTATTTGAAGACAATAGGAGAAGCTATTTGGAAGGCAACCATCGGTGGATATGTTCCGTTGAAGAACAAGTCAAAGTTTGTAGCTCAAAGGGAAGGAAAGAAGAATGATGCATTGGCTCTCAAGACCATTCTTAGTGGACTCTCAAGCCCTATCAAAGAGAGAATGGGACAATGCACTTCCACCAAGGATCTATGGCTAAAGCT
>ML795773.1:130856-144168 GCA_009831015.1 Picea engelmannii
CCAGTATCTGATCTGGAAAATATTTTAAAATCAAGAAGATCCTTTAGACAAATAGTTTCAATGACACATACCATTTGTCAACCAAATTCTACACGGTCGAACATCAAAGGAAGACTTGAGAGATTCGTCTTCCTCCCCCTCACAATTGATACATTCTCTCTTCCCAAAGTGCACACTCCTACTACCAAGCACTCTGACGAATGCCATGTTTATCCTGATTTAACCCCTGTCGATTCTCCGATATTTTTGTCTTACGAGTCTAGAGAAAAAGGTTCTTTTCATCTTGGGCATTCTTGATCTAGTTTCCTGTGCCTTGAGAATCAGTTCCCCACAACTTTTATGTCACATTCAAGTACAACCCAAAATATACAAAGCTTCTGTGAGATCTCTCCTCATACACTCTAAGTTTCAGCCTCAAATCCATCAATGGTTGCACATGGAAGTGCGGAGGCTGGAGGCGGTGTTGTAGGTGGTGCCGCAGGAGGAGCGGCAGGCGGCCAAGTACCACTCCCTGGAATTTTTTCTAATGTGGCTGTGAAATATGCCCTTCTTGTCCTCCTGGTTCCCCTACATGAATTTCTAGAAAATTACATGAAACATCTCTCAAAATTCACAGGGGAAGGTGATTTAACTGCACAAGAACACATCAATTTCTTTGACCAATTTGCTAATATTCTAGGACTTTAACATGAAGATGTCTACTTCAGACTCTTAGTACAAACTTTCGAAGGGCAGGTCAGAACCTAGTTCCGAGGCTTGCCAGCGGGATCTTTAAGGTCATACGATGAACTCGAAAGTTCTTTCATCGGACAATGGGGAGAAAGGAAACATCACCTCTATTATCTAACTGAATTCAAGGCTCTTAGAAAGAAAAATTCTAAATCAGTTCTCGAGTTCACCCAAAGGTTTAATAAATTGTATAATAAAATTCCCATCGAGGTCAAACCTTCTCAGCCTGAAGAGAAAGTAACTTTCGCTGGAGCTTTCGACCCTGATTTCGTCCTACTATTAAGAGAGAGGAGATCAGTAGACCTCACCAAGATGCAAGACGATGCTCTAGAAATTGAATCAAGCATGATGGCTTCAGGAAAGATGAAAGCCATAACGAAGACTAGAAACAAAGAAACCAGAAGGTACAGAGAACAAGGAGGATCTTTTGGGTCAGGAAGATCTTCAGGAGACAAAATGGACAACATGGCTAGAATAATTAAAGAGCTGTCTAATAAGATTTCGAAAATGGAATTAGACCAAACAAAAAATGGTCATTTTCCTAGAAAGGATTTCAGAAGGAATTCCAATCCTCAAGCCCCACAAAGATAGATTAAGAATGAGGATCAAAAAATCCCAACCCCTTTCAAGAGTGAAAACTTCATTGGAGAGGAAGACTTAGAATATTTTGAGGAATTAGGGGAAGATATAAACAATCTGGGTGATGATGAGCCACAACCCTATTTATCAAGACAAGATTATGAAAAATTATTAAATAAACAAAATAGATTGGAAAATGACCTAAATAGCAGCACTTCTGAAGATTTGACCTACCAGGGTGTTGCAGATGGTATAATGGTCGAACTTCACCAGAAGTACAATCTAAGGCCTAGAAACAGGAATCTCGCAATCACCCAAATGAAAAAGATCTTGCCGAGGGGTGAGACAGATGAGACAGTTTCAAAAAATGCTGAAAAGCAGACTGAAAAAACTAACATAACGGACACTAAACCTATCAACACTAAGGTAGCTGAAACACCCATAGTCAAAACACAGAAAGAAAAATCTCCTGCAATTGAAATGAAACCTTCACCAAAAAAAGAAAGCTGATAAGAAGGGGATCGAAGCCCAAACCATAAAGAACGACAAAATTATGGGGAGCTTTAATCTAGAAAATGATATCAATAAAATCAAGATCTCCATACCTCTTGTCGAGCTGGAAAAAAACCCCATCTACAGAAAACAAATTGCCAAGATGATTAGTTTTTCAGAAGATAAAATCCAGGCCGATGTCATTAAATTAGAAGATGACAAACCAAACATAGTTTTCAATCCACATTTTGAAGGCACCAAAGACACTGTTGCCCCCTTCTATATCACATTAACCTTGTTCAACCAACTACTCCACAACTGTATGCTCGATTCTGGAGCATCCCACAATGTAATTCCTAAAGCCATTATGGATAAATTGGGTCTCAAAATCACTAGGCCTTATGGAGATTTATATTCTTTCGATTCAAGAAAAGTTAAGTGTATAGGCATGATTAGAGACTTGGTGGTAAATCTGGCACAAATACCTGTGAAATGCATTCTCATGGATGTAGTGGTCACCAATATCCCTCTGAAATATGGTATGCTATTATCTAGATCCTGGGGTGCCAAGCTTGGGGGATATCTCCAGCTTGACATGACATATGCTACGATCCCAGTTTTTGGAGGACAGTTCACACGCCTGTATAGAGAAACCAGGTTGGCATTCACGGTAAGTGATCCACGCAACCCAAATAACCACCCTGTATATATTGCAAATCAAGATCTAGGTAATTGTATTTTATCCATTGATGATGATATTGTTTTAGGTATAGATGAAAGTTGTACAAAAGAAAAAACAAAAAAATAAAAAATAAAAATAAAATGTATATAACACTGGTGTGTGGAAGATGTTTTTTTACGATGCTTCATCCTACTTTGTAGCTGGAGCTGGGGAACTCCTTGTGGCCCATGATAATCAATTTGTAATCCCCTTTTCCTATAGACTTCAGTGGAATGTGGACCACACTAATAATGTATGTGAGTATGAAGCCTTAGTGTTAGGGTTAGAAACGGCTAGGAGAATGAAAATAAAAAACCTCGAAATCTTCGGTGACACCGAGCTAATCGTAAAACAGGTAAATCGACAGTACCAGGCCAAAAATCCTAGGTCGAGGTATTACAGGAATTGTGTCTGGGATCTGATCGAAACTTTATTCTCCTCTGTGAAAGTCCACTACATTCCAAGAACTAAGAACCAACATGTTGATTCGTTAGCTAAAGAAGCCTCAACATTCACACCTCCCACCACTTTCAAACTAAAGTACCATATAAAAATGAGACAATGACCTTCCATACCCAATAAAATACAACACTGGCAAGTTTTTGAGGACGATGAATAGCTGCACAAATTTTTAGAATCGATAGACAAGTTTGCTGAAATGCATGCCAACCAAAAAAACCAAAATGATACTGTTTGGATCATGCAAGAAGGGGAAGACCCCCAAGAATTCTACAATAAAATCGCCAATCATCAAATGTTTCTTCTAAAAAATAACCAAATCCCCAAGGGCCTGATTCACTTGGAAAGGTTATTTAATAAAGATGATATCCCTTTAAGATCCACTTTACAACCTCAGCCTGAAGAGGTTGAGGACTTTGATATAGATACCAAAGAAAATCCTCAGTTGGTAAAGCTATCCAAATACCTGTCCCCAGAAACCAAAAGTAAATACGTTGATTTGCTTAGAAAGTATAAAGACGTTTTCGCTTGGTCTTATGATGAATTGAGAACTTATGATACTTCTATAATCGAACATAAATTAATTTGAAACCTGGTGTCAAGCCTTTTAAATAGAAACTCAGATAGATAAACCCTATCCTGCTACCAGTAATAGAAAAAGAAGTCAAAAAACTCTTGGATGCCAAAATCATCATCCCGCTAAGATATTCCGAGTGGGTGGCTAATTTAGTCCCAGTAAGAAAGAAAAATGGCAAAATTAGACTGTGTGTTGATTTTAGAAACTTGAACCGATCATCACTCAAAGATAATTATCCATTACCTAAGATGGACCACATTTTAGAGAAAGTAGTTGGAGCTAACAGAATGTCAATGATTGATGGTTTTTCAGGTTACAATCAGATCACAGTACATCAAGATGATAAGGAAAAAACCACTTTCACTACCCCTTGGGGTACCTTCATGTACGATAAAAATCCTTTTGGCTTGATGAATGCAGGGGAAAACTTCCAGCGAGCCATGGACATCGCCTTCATGGGTGAGAGAGATACATTTGTTGTTATCTATCTCGAAGATCTAACTGTTTTTTCAAAATCTGATGCAAAACATTTAGTACACTTTAAGCAAACTTTCGAGAAATGTCGTAAATTTGGTTTGTCCCTTAATCCCAAAATATATCATTTCTCTATGCAAGAACGTAAGCTATTAGTTCATGTAGTGTCTAAATATGGAATCAAAATCGATCCCAAAAGAATAAAAGCAATAGATACCATAAATATCCCTAGAAATGTAAAAGAAATTCAATCTTTCTTAGGAAAAATAAATTTCTTAAGAAGGTTCATCCCTAACTTCGCCGAAATTGTGAAGTTGATCACAGATATGTTGAAAAATAACAGTGAGATGAAATGGAAAAGTGAATCCAAAGCATAATTTCAACAAATCAAGAAATTTATAAGCAAAGCACTAGTCTTGGCAAGTCCTGATTACACAAAAGAATTTCTGATTTTTTCCTTCACTTTTGAACACACTATTGCAGCTATATTGTTACAGAAAAACGAAGAAGGCTTTGAACAACCCATTTTTTTTTCCAGTAAAAGTATGAGATATGTTGAGTTGAAATATAATATACTATAAAAACAAGCTTATGCAATGGTAAAGGCTCTCAAGGCCTTCATAACGTACGTATTACATTCAAAGATTATAGCCTATGTTCCTACAAGCTCTGTCAAAGACATACTGGTTCAACCGGATAGTGATGGGAGAAGAGGCATATGGCTAGCCAAGATTCAGGAGTTCAATCTTAAAGTAAAACCAATAAAACTCATTCAAGGCCAAGGTATAGCTAAATTTTTAGCCGAATCCAACTTGCAGGCACTCGGATTAAATCAACCACAAGAAGACGAGGATTTGTTAGAGATAAATGAACTCGACTTCACTACACCTATAGTTGAGATAGAAGACAAGTTTTCTTCTTCAGTCTGTTACCACGATATTATTTCTTACCTATTGACTCTTCAATGTCCCAGTGAACTAACCCCACCTAAATCTAGGACACTAAAGCTACATGCTATAAAATATTGTATTATAGACGGAAAATTATATTGGAAAGATCCCCTGGGTTTCCTACTAAGCTGTTTAGTCGAGACCGAAACTGAAAAGGTTATTGATGAGTTCCATGAGGGAGTGTGTGGAGGACACCATGCTTGGCGAGCCACAACGTATAAAATCTTAAGAGCTGGATATTACTGGCCCAAACCTTTCACAGATGTAAACACCAAAGTCTGAACTTGTCTTCCCTGTCAGTTGTTTAGAGGTAAACAAAAAGTCCCAGCTTTACCTCTAATTCCAGTTAAAACCAAAGCCCCTTTTCAACAATGGGGTCTTGATTTCATAGGAGAGATTCACCCACATTCCAGTGCTCAACACAGGTGGATTCTAACCACAATGAACTATTTTACTAAGTGGGTGGAAGCTTTTACCAAGAGAAACACTACTAATGTAATTGTAATCAATTTTCTAGAAGAAAATATTTTATCCAGATTCAGTTGTCCCTGAAAGATAGTCACCGACAATGCACAAGCGTTTAAATCGATGGCTATGATAAGATTTTGCCCAAAATTCAACGTCATATTAGGACACTCCATAGCTTATTGTCTGCAGGGAAACGGTTTAGCTGAGTCATCTAACAAAAGTTTGACAACCGTGATCAAAAAAATATTGACTGAGAACAAGAAGACATGGCATATCCATTTGAAATATGCTCTATGGGCCAACAGGATAAGTACCAAAAGGGCAATTGGAATGTCCCCTTTCCAGATGGTATATGGCACTGATGTCATTTTACCAATCAATCTTTCTCTACCAGTGATGAAAATTTAGCAAGATTCAAACAAAGAACCTAACGACATTACCAGAAGAGAAAACCCGCTAGTCGAAGTCCGGCAAAATAGAACAGAAGTAAACAAAATGTTGCAGAGATATCAGGATAAGATGAAGGATTTATTTGATCAAAAGGCTAAGGATAGAGATTTCCTTCCTGGAGATCTGGTACTAAAATGGGAATCCATAAGAGAAGACAATGGAAAACAAAACAAGTTCGATTCAATCTGGTCTTCCCCCTATAAAGTCTAAGCCTCAAAGGGAGAAAATGTCTTTTCATTAGAAAATCTAAATGGAGACATTCTGAGCACCCCTGTAAATGGGCGATACCTTAAACACTACATGCAGTAATATGTTTTCGAACTTTCATTGTACATACCAGTTTGTTTTCATGTTTTCTTTATAGTTACTTTTCTTTCAGTAAGATTGATTGAAGTTCAAAAAAAAAAAAAGGAAATTTACTTCTCAGAAAAATGCAAATAAAAAATAGTTCAAATATAGTAGTTCACAAAATCAGTATGAGTGTTTGACAGTTATCAGCTCATTTTATTCGTAGGAAAAACGTCAAGGACCCAAGAGATCAACTATACTACAGGGGTAATCTGGATGAATAATCATGATAAATACTTACCAAAAAGGTAATAAGTAAATAGTCTTTTGGCTATAAACACAGCGAACTACTAAGGTATGAACTCTGACCTAAGAAACTGAGTTAAAAATGTCCTAAGAGGTACAAATGAACGAGACACACTTTTTCATGACACAAAAAAAAAAAAAAAATCATTAATATTCGTTAGTACTCCTAAGTTTCTAAGGTTCTCTCACCTTTTCCCTTCAATCACTATCAAGCTTACTCTTCACCCAACCCGGGCTATTTCCCATTATTCTCTAGAAGAAAAAAAAAGTCCTATCTTAATTTCAGAAACATCGAGACTAACTTTCAAAGCAAGGATAGGTAAAATTCTATGTTTCTCCTAAACTTTGGTTGAACCAGAAGTCTGTCTGGGCTAATCCTAACCTTTTTAGTCCCTCTAGTAGAAATAAAATGATCGTTTTCACTCAAGGGAAGTTCAATATATATATATATATATATATATATATATATATATATATATATATATATATATATTTAATGAGATTTCTCTGAGATTCTCCATAAAGTTAAAGTGTCTAAGGGACAAAAGGAGATTAATCCAGAGCTATTTAAATAAGTTGAAAGACCCTTGCTGTAAAAGAATTTAAGCAGTATATTTTCCCTGAGTATGTTACATACTTATTGATTGCCCCCATTTCATAACAAAAGTGTATATAAAGAGATGGTGAAAGGAAATTCGTTATTGATTGTCCCCATATAATATAAAGAGATGGTGAAAGGAAATTCATTATCGATTGCCCCCATCTAATCTAAAGAGATGATGAAAGGAAATTCATTATATGATTTCCCTCATCTCATCATTTAAATGTTAAACATAATGAAGTGGTGAAAGGAAATTCAATGTGGAAAATCTGATAACTTCACCAGGGTACTGAACAGGCCCGCTGGCAGTGAAGAAATGTCTACATACCGGACAAGGTTGTTATACATGAATTGCAAGATGCTCTGGTAATTTTCTTTTTTTAGCCAGATTACACTCTAAGATTATGACATTCCAGGTTACACTTTAAGAGTCTCTTGATGTGAATATGATCAAATAAAAATGGGTAGAACGAAAAATCTTGTTTTGATTATCTTGCACAAGTCTGAGGTCGATTTTAGAAAGGGAAATCTATGTGAGCCTATCTCAAGATTGTCAAACGTTTTAATCTTGAAAGTTTTTCAAAGTTAAGGTTGGAATATTTATCCTCCTAGTAGGATTTTCACAAATATGTCTCACAGACTGGAATAACTGACCCCATTTACCCAATAAAAGGCACTAAGTTTGCCCATTCTCCTCGTCCCACAAGGAGACCAGGTCCCCAATTGGAGCCTATGTTGAAACCAGGACTTAAAGTTTTTATCTCTAATACTAAAACTTTTTTTTTCCAGGATTCGGCTTTTCATAAGGTATAATCCTCGCTATCGGTCCCATAAAGCTCGGTATCAAAATCCCGAAATGATTTTATTTTTTAATAATAAAAGACAAAAAGCTCAAGTGTTGTTAAAGTCTAGATGCACGTTCTGTAAAGTACTTTTAATCACGATAAATTAAAACCCTAAAGTAGTTAATTAACCATCTTTTAACCATTCAGGATTTGGTTTTACTCAGATCAATACGTTTTCAATACATTTCAAATCGCGAAATCATGATCCCCAATTTCCCGAAACAAATGGAAATCATCTCTTGATCCTAATTAATTAAAACTAATCCCATCACGATTTTGGGATTTGGGTTTTAGTGGTGACATACCTCATGTAAGCGTGATCCCCAAAACCCCAAAATGTGAAGTCCCGACTCATTGCCAAAGTTTAAAATGAACTAACTTCATTTTAAAAAAAATATACATTTAATGGTAATTAAACTTCTTAGGTATTTTCACTTTTCGGGTTTTTGTTGAACGAGATCTTTCAAATTTTTATTTTTGAATCACTGAAATATGGCCATATTAATAATGGATAGTTCCTGTGACACAAATGTGTATCTTAGAAATATTTTCTACATTAAAGGTATTAAATCTTTTACATCTGCGTCAGTACTTTCACCATAAAATGAGTTAAAGGAAAATTAAAGGTCTATGTTCTGAACCTTATTCTCTCTTTTTCTATCAGGAGTAAGTCACATCCACCCAAGATTACACACCTCTTTTCTGTGACATATTTTTGTTCCAATACGAAAGATATGGAACCAAAGAAGGCACCCAAGATGAGTGAAGACACAACTGATATTTCCATCCCAGAAGGAGATGTCATATCCGACACCATGCCACATGTTATCGACTCGATCAAATAATGGAGACAAATCTATGAAAACCTGGACCACAAGATAAAACATTCCCTTAATGATTATGAGAGTCATTTGCAGATCATAGCAAAATCAGAACTTCACAAGATTGCAACATGCCCATGGCTCATGGCATACAACGACATGATCAGTTGGGCTTTAGAGAAGCTTGATATTCCAACGAGAAGCACATTAAATGATCAAGGGGCCATTATCAGCTCATTCAGACCTGAACATATCCAGGTTATGTACAAACTCTCACCCAATCCTAAATTCATTTACAATGCCGAATTTATAGCTGAATTTCAGAGAAAGGAATGCACTGAGGCAGACCAAAATTACCCTGATTTAATCAAAGGCTAGTGGAGATGTCCATCAAAATTTAGGGTATACATCCACGAAGTTTATGCCACAGCTTCCTTGAATGAGTACATGGTTTATGTATCCATGATGTTGTGCAGACTCTTTGGCAAAAAGAATCCTTGTCATTTCCCCGCAGAATGGGTGCCCTTTTTAGAGGAAGCATTAGAAGGATATAGTTTCAAATGGGATAAGATTTTATCCAATAACCTAGCCAAAGAGGTTTCAGATTACAAAGATGCAAGATCTCGAGGTCAACCAGTGGTCGTTTACATGTCGGCATACATCATGGGTGTGATTTGGTTTATGACTCCTTTTCCCCTGATGAAATGGAGTTGGAACATAACCTACCTTGAACCCATTCATGAGCATCACTCTGAGCTGTGGGAAGAAAATGAAAAAAAATAGTTTTACAAAATTTGTCATTTTGTGGTAATACCAATGCATAAAATGTTTTTTGGCTGTGACCCTCCTCGCATTTCTAAAATAGTTTCAAAAAACCTCAAGCCAATAGCAAACTGGTTTATTGAAGAAATCTTCTCCTACATCAGGGTTTATGGGTGCTCAATCCCCCCTCATGCACTTCCAAAATTCCTCCTGGATAGACTGGTATGTAGGGAAGTGGCATACCAAATAGTGAAAGGCGGTATCGGAATAGAGCTAAAGGTGGCTCAAAACAAGTCCTGGCCAATCTTCCCTGTGCACATTGGGAAATTTTCATTACAAAATTTAGGTCATTCCAAGATGGAAGCAGAAGCACTCGAGGAAATCAAATTGTTAAATATTGAGTAAAAAAGGCATGACCCTTATCAATTAGTGAACAAACACTTGATACACTACAATATTAAAGCATATGAACATGAGGAGTCCCCTTGGGATGACATGTTCAAAGGGACTAAAACTTATAAAGAGGTGTTGGAACGAGTATAGACACTTTCGTCTGACCTGCAAGCTAGATTTTAGACCTTTCATAAGCATAGACGAAGTTGTCTACCCCAAGTACTACAAGGGGAATTAATCACCCTCCCACAGGAGAAAGAAATTGTTCCCCAAGGCTGATAACAAGAAGCACAGAAGAAGAGCAATCTCGAAAAAATCCCACAAGATACGGAAAGGCCCCCACCAAACAAAGAGACCTTGCAAACAAAGAAAGCAGAGACTGAAGCAGAGAAAAGGTCTGGAATACCAGCCAATTCTAGTAAGAAGGAAAGGATCAACAGAGCTAGGAAGTGGCATAGCTTCCTTAACACCCTTACAGTCTGCTTTCGGATTCCCACAAGAAGGAGTTCTATTTGTTGATGACCTCACCTCTATCCCTATAGATGATATCCCTCATTTTGATTATTTTTTTAGTAGAAAAAAGAAGGTTGTCCTGAAACAAGAGATGCATAAGAAGAAGGGGAATATGGTAAAAAATCATAAAGTCTTGATAGATGGATAGAATTTGGAGGAGGAGGATTTCGCTACAGAAATAGAAGGTTCCATGGGAGCCATGGAAACAACAAACCTTTTTACCGTGGGAAACATGGGAACGAGGATAAAGAAGAGTGATAACATGATAGCTCAGTTACAAGTTCAGTTAAAAAATGCTGAGGAGAACATCAAATAAGAGGTAAGTAAAAGCTTGGAGCAGACCAGGGCTACCGAAAGGCTAGAAATCCAATTACTCAAAACAAGCATGGACGAAATGAACTAGAAGATACAATCAATTCAGGCACAGGTTACTCAGCAAAAGGAGTGTGCAGAATAGTTGCAGGCTATGTTAAATTTGATGGAAGGTCAAGTCATAGAGTTAAAATCTTTTCAGGCCCAGTCACTAGAAGTGCATTCAAAAATAGAAGTTGAGCAGAAGAAATCGATTTCTAAGATAGAGACTATTCAGAGTTACTTTCAAGAAGTAGATAATGCATTTGATAATATTATCTTGAAGGAAAAATAAGCCAAGGTAGCTAGGGTTACTCTCCAAAAGGCAATCATATATTCGACAAGTGAAGAGACATCTAAAACTACAAAAATTTTAGCCACAGAGTAAATCAGAGGCGACATCATGCTCAAGCTATGGGAAACCAACATAACTGAAAACAAAAGAATATTCAAGGAAATCAGAGATGACTGCGAAGAATTTTTTGATCTTTTAGACAAAAGATTCTTGAACATTGGAAAAGGAAATTGTATAGGACTTCTGGGGCAAATTAATATTGTAAGACATCAATTAAATTTTAGAGAGAATTTGAGTGAAATTCAAACAAAAATTTTAGAGCTAAGGAAAATGGATGTCACCCTAATAGATAGGATGTTAGTTGAGCCCAACTTAAAACTGCAGTCGATAAAGTTTGTAGATAAAGGAGTTGAAGATCATCTTTCCAAGATACAGAGGAAGGTTTATTTGTTCGAAGCAAAAGACCTTCCAGAACCCCCCAGAAATTTTACACGGTTCCTGGAGAGATGTATTGAATGTATTGGATCTAAAGGAGAGTTATCAACGAAGTAAAAGTATCATTTGAAATATCTTTACTTCCAAGAAAACAAGAAAATGGAGAAGATCCTGCAAACGGTTTTTGATCTATTTTTAACAAATAGTTAGTCACTAGGATTTAGGAAACTACCAACCATCTTAAGATTGGTAGTTTTGTATAAATAGAACTTTTCAAGACGAAGAGAGGGATTTTTTCTGGATGGGATTGTAAAGAGAAAATTTTTATTTTGCCATAATTAATACAATATAGATTGAAGATTCCATATTTTTTCAAGCCTTAGTTATGTGTTTCTCTATCATTTCATATTTTATTTCATATCTTCGCTAAACACTTTTATGATGTAACTTCTATTGTGGTGATTGAAAATTTAGATTATGTAACCATTTGTAGTTTTTCCTCTGTATCAATTGTCAGCGGATACAAGACCTATGAATGCTTTAGAACTCTAAAATTATATACTTCTTCAAAGTTATCATCCCTCTTTCTTCTATTAGCATAAAATGAGATTCCTCTTAAATTGATGCCTCATTTTTGTTATACAACTATATATTTCCTTATCTTTCTTCATTCCATGCACTGTCTCTTTTAATTTTGACTTAGATACTAGAAACGACCTTCATTTCTATTATACTATTGATCCATAATTTGGAAGTTTTGTTCTTATTTATTCAAACCAGAAATTTGCGACCTTTGAAAAAATGTTGACTCATAAAAAAGAAACCCTTAGCTTTCATGACTGTTCCAGTTACTAGACAGACTAATATAGAACCCGGTCTATCAGATCATACAAGCATTGCGTTAAACATATTTAATACTATCTTACAAACAACAAATACAAGGGTAGAACTTGAACATTCATGGGCTATAATTGAAAGGGATATTAGCATCCAAGAACAATGGGAAGCTAGACAGAGACAGTTAAGGAACCAACTGCGATCTCGCTTTCCACTAAACTTGTCTTTATACCCCTAAATTATCTCTACCTTTTTCGGATGCCTTGCGGTATACTTTAGAGCCTTAAAGTATAAACTCAGGAACAACAGTTGTAGTCTTAAAAACACCCAATCCCCTACTTCAAAACTTCTTTCACTACAATGTTGATCTGCTTGTTGTTTCATGCGATTTTGTGCCATGGTCATATTGTCCTTTAAGATTTGGAGAACTTCTTGTTGATTCTCAATGTGATCTTCCACTTCTTGAACCTTAGATTTTTATTTTAGAGAAGAAGTGATGGAAGGAGGGTGGTATCCATAAAGTTCCATAAATGGTGTCATTTTTGTTGCAGTATGAAAGGAAGTGTTATACCACCTTTCTGCCAAGGGTAACCATTTGAACAATTGTGCTTGTTTATCAAATACAAAGAAACAAAGGTAGCCTTCTAGACATTTGTTCACTATCTCGTTTTGTCCATCAGATTGAGGATGATAGGATGAGCTATGAGCCAATTGAGTACCCAAACAAGAAAATAATTTTGTCCAAAAATGTCCACTGAAGATGGGATCTTTGTCACTTACAATAATCTTTGGGTTGCCATGTAGCTTTTGATCTATCTCCATGAATTCAGTGGAAATTGTACTAGCTTTGAAGGGATGAGAGAGTGCACAAAAGTGTGTGTACTTGGTCAGTCTATCAACAATCACCATGATGACACTCTTTCCTTCAGACTTCGGTAACCCTGTGATGAAATCCATGGAAACCTC
>ML795774.1:0-30619 GCA_009831015.1 Picea engelmannii
CTTGAGTCTATTGTTTCTTGGTTGATTTATTTTAGTTTTCTTAGGATTTTGTCTCTTCGACTTTCATCATGGGCCTTAGGATCAAAGATTTCACAGTATACAAGGTATGGAACTTGACCCTCAGGAACCTCAACAAAATGTTTCTAAGGAAGGAATGATCAAAGATCGAACTTCTAAGACCGGGAGTATACCTCCTGGAAGTGGCCATCACGTAGAAGAATCAATATCTACCATCGTTGAAAGACTTACATCTTACATGAATCCTCTTTTGACTAATCCACTTGGCCCTCCACTCATTGATCCATAATCCACGAGATATGTTGATGCCTATTATTCTTACTATTTATCGCCCATTTCCACCACTACACAATCTTTTGGAGTGAACCAGTCATATTTGGGTTTTCCCAAAGGACTTGGGAACCCATCCTTTTCCACAACTCATGTAGTTTATACTTCCAGTGCTTCCTCTTTACTAGAAACATCGATGACCCGGGTAACCCTGACTCAACCACTTGCATGTGCATCTTCCTTTGCACATGGGTTAGGTAATACTCATGCTTCAGGCTCCACACATGCACACAACAAGTGCTTTACTTGGTCGTTCCATTGGTTATATGGCCAGCATTCAAGTCATTCATACAACCACGATTACACAAGATATTTATCCTCCATCTCAACTATCACAGATTAGTAGACCCTACATTAGAGGTCAATCTTCAATGGGAGGCCAACCTTCAAATAGGGGGAAATATTCAACTCCAGGGAAACATTTTACTAGGGGGGAAACTTCCTGGTTACAACATCCACTGGAATGTATCATGAACATCCATTTCCAAGAACTGTTAACCTTTTTTTGGGTCAACCCAACCTGACGGGCATTCATCCACAAGGAAAATTTCCCTTTCAATCCGTAAACCCCACCATTCCAACGCAATAGTCCCTTCAACCTTAATACATGGGGGGACCATCAGGTCAGTCACGGTACATAGGAGGTACATATGTTTAGTCACAGTATATGGGTGGAAAACTAGGACAACCGACTTATATGGGCGGACAATCAGGAAAACCACCTTACATGGGTGGATACCACCATATATGGGAGGACCATATAGGTTTTCCACCTCGCTGCAACCTGGATACATTCCTACTCATGTTCCCATGCCCTATGATTACTACCAGTATCCACATGATAATCGATATCGTCCATTCTTGGCTACATTAGATCTGTCGGATTTGTCACATTTGAACAATGATCCCATCTAGCATGCTTCATTATGGCCCACCATCCCTACCAAATTGCCATCCGACATCTCAGAATGTGACGAAAAACCTTGGGAAAATCCTAACAATCATGCTATGAATTTCCATTTATGGTGTTCTTCCATCTCTTTAATGGACGATTCCATCAGTCTTAGGATTTTTCAAAGAACACTTATAGGTGTCACAACAAAATGGTATATTGAGATGTCGTGTAACTCTTTTGTCGACTTTAATTCTCTTTCCATGGTTTTCTTGACACATTTTTCAATTTCCCATACAATATCAGATGGATACCAAGCTTTTGACCTCACTATGGAAATCCTCTTCCACCCAGATATCCGATCATATTCATGAGTGGAGATGGTGGAGACAGATGATTAAAACTACCATTATGGACAAAATCCTTGCGGATTGGTTTACAAAGTCATTCTTTCCTCCGATAGCTCATGATGTTGCTATGGGAAACGTTGTTACTAAGGAGCAGGCTATCCACCTTGTGAATTATTTGGACTTGATCTACTCCCATTCCAACACACTTTTTGATCTGATTCCTAACACTCCTCATCTGTTGAAGGAGCCAACAAAAACGTCTTTGGAACCAAGTTCCATTTCGAATGCCAATACTACTTCCACTCCTGCTCAAACCTCTGACATCAATGCAGTCCAAACCTCTTCATCCTGGAACCAGGAGGTAAGAACAAGAACAAGGGTAAATCCAAGAAATCTTCTAACAAGGATAATCCAAATACTATTGATACTCAACCAACTAGGAAACATAATTTTCCTTGTATGATTTGTGAGGAATACCACTACATGAAATATTTCCCTCATGATGAGGTTATCGCTAAATTTTGGAAGAGTACCTCCCAACCAGTTCAGCAGAAAAATTTGGTCGCACAAAATCCGGCCCATCCCCAAGGGGTTAACGTAGTTCATTCCCACCAACAGTATGCTTTATCAAGTGCCTTTGAGGTGCACATGTTTAAGGAGGTTAATGTGACATCTCAAGAAAACACTTATGACACTCTTCCAGGTGATTAGAATAAGGGAAAGTTTTTTTATCATCCCTCCACTTCCACTTCTCCTCCATCTTCCAACATCAAACTTAGTGTTGCGCCTACCCAAGAGTGTAATTTGAAAAGTGAAATTTAATCCAAATTCCCGCGCTACCCAAAACTACAACATTGTTGAAGATTTTGCGCAAGAGCCTTGTGCTATGTCTACCCTCAAATTTATACAACACTGTCCCAGTCAATGTATAACCCTGTATTCAACCATTGGAGCCATTGATCCAGAGGAGTCGAACCTGGTCGCATTTAATCCAGATCATTTTAAGGAGAGGCTTTCCCACCACTTAGCATTCCAAATTTAAATTTTGGTTGGTGGAAAGAACATCCATCGTACTGTTTTGGATGAGGAATCCTCCACCTATGTCATGTCTTTGTATTGTTGGAGAGATCCCAGTTCTCCTAAACTTAGTTAGTCTCCTACTATACTGAAAGAATTTAATGTACATGGTTTCTAGCCTCATGGAATTTTGCAATATTTCATTGTGACATTGAAGGGTAAGACTATTTTAGTCGATATCAAAGTAGTTGACATGCCCCTTAATTACAATTTGTTACTTGGTCATAGTCGGTTCTATGCGATGACTTACATCGCAACTACGATGTTTCATGTCTTACAATTTCACCATCTAGAAAAAATTATCATTGTTTACCAACTAGACTATCTAACTCCATATCTCCATAATGTGGCGGTGAATGATGTTCCTTTTCTGGGTTATTCTAGTCTTGAGAGTGTAGGGCTAGGTCTCCTCAAGGATTCCTTTCTCATAGGGTTTTTTCCTTTACCTTCATATATCATCCTAGATGTTTCTACGTTAAATATGATTTTAACTCAGGTGTGACAATCTTTAGATTGATTTTATCCTTTGGTAGCACATGGTCTTGACAATCATAGTTTATTCTCTCTGTCAAGCTCATTAAAACATGAAATAGACCCCCCTCCCTTCAAATCAAGTCTCCCTCTAGATCACATACGTGAACCTTCTTTTCCTCCACCTAGTGAAAATGTTCCCATTAGTAACCATACGCCTAAATGAGGAAAGAAAAAGAAGAGTCGGAGGAAATGATGCTTAGGGGGTAGGTCTCCATCCTATGGGCATCATGCTGGAGAAAACCCACTAGATTTTGTCATGCAAGCTGGGGGGCAAACATCTCTAGAGAGACACACTGCTAGGAGTGATCCTCATTTGAGGGTCATTTCCATCATAATGTAGTAGTGTTTTCTATAAATATCTTAGTCTTTGTTGTTTCTCATGCTCGTAAATACATGAGAATAAGTTACCGATATCAGTCATTGTTCTTTCTCATGCTCATTAATACATGGGAATAAGTTACTGAGTATGATTTTATCACTTTTTCATACTCATAAAATATATATATGAAAAAGTAACTCTTTTGAGTCTCCTTTAATCTATTTTCAGAATCCCTAAACTTGAAAAGATTGTCGATTGAACTTGTCTCCTTTCAGAATCGTTAAAAGGGTTAGCAAGGGCATCTTTCGATTTTTGGTTGATCTATTTTTTCGTCTTCGAAAGAACTAGTTTACGAAAAAAGGACCTCATTACGGAGAACTCTTTAAACTCTTTTTGAACTCCTTAAAAATGAAAATATTGTCGAGCAATCTTGTTTTCTTTCATGCTTATTAAAGTGAATTAGAAAGCATGTCTATTGAATGGTAGTTTATCTTTTTTTCAGTCTCATCAGACTATTTGCGAAAAAGGAATGTCGTAGTAAAGAATGATTAGAAGAGTTCTCCTAGGTATCATTTTATACTTTTTCGGGCCTTGGAGACTAATTTCACGAAAAAATCCATCTGGAGTCTTCTTTCTAAATCTTTTCAGACTCTCGAAATATGAAAAGACCATCGAGTTTTTTTTCCTTGGACTCGCAAAATCCACACAAGGAAGGCACCATCTAGGACCGAACCCTTCCTTCTTTAGGTTTGTTAAAAATGTGAATATGGTAGCCATCAAACATGATCTTATATCAAGCATCATTTATCCTCCTCAAGCTCTCTTAAAAAAAAAAGAGGCACTCGCCTATCTGGGTGGGGGAAAATTTTGAGAAGTGGGTCAAGTATTTCATTTATGGTAGCTTGATGTCACCCTTAGACATGGCACTTTTTTTAATCCCATATGTCATCATAATATTTTGACTCCTTCATAAGAGAACCCTTGTTTGTCATCACACTCCATGCATCATCATACTCTTTCGAATCCTTTGAAGAGATCCATTGGTTGTTGCCACATCATCATACTTGGTCTTCATTCTTTGCTAAGTCAATGTTTCCAAGTCATTCATTGTGCCACCATATGTTCAAGGGATATTAACCTCTACATTTTCACCCCTGTGTCAGTTCACCATCATTTGATACATCACTATTCATCACTATCCTTATTCGTTTCGTGTCAATGATGGGGGATACATCATGTCCCTCCTTCGATAAGTCTATTTCCATCGACATTAACACATTATCCTGGAATTAGACTTAGAAACCAATTAGTACCTTGCAATTTGCATGCCTCAATGGAAGATTTCCTCAATGTCAACATTTGGTTTACATCATTGACCTCTGATCGATTGATTCCATGAGTGTTCGACTTCATATCATCTATTCACATTCGTTGGAATGTACTTAAAGTACCTTGGGAGTCATTATCATCATTGGTGATTTCCCTCTCACTTTTTAACAGTATACATCATTGACCGATAATCAAGGTTTCTACCATGTTCGACATCAAGACATCTATTCACATGACCAGATTTGTACTATTCAGGATTGGGATTGAAGAACCTAGGGGGACTATCCAGTAAGCACTCATTTTTTTTATCTTCCTTCCCTAGGTTGTGACATAGATTATGAAGTTGTGATATATATTGTGACATAGATCCACTTTGTATTGGTCTTTGGCTATGTTCTATCATGTTGTATCTCCATTCTGTACAATCTCTTGGCTACATTTTGATCGAGTCATGGAGATATGGATCCACATTGTATGTTCGATGGCCATATCTTTAGTCAGTACTTTCATGGATCCGCAATATATTGGTCGGTGGCCATGCTTCGAGTCAAATTATTCTGAGTATGGGTATGCCTACCTTGAGAATGATATTTTTATATTGATGGATGTTTACTTGCTTTTCTGAGAGGTCTTCTGACTTTAGTCCCTTTATTCCACATTATTACAAAGTGTTTCTGACATCATTTTTCTCCTATTATCTCACACTTTGGGGGGCATCTATTATACACCATTTTGTCACCCTTTTCTAAGTGTCGTAAATTTTCTCACTTCCCTTTTCTAAGTTTCATAAGTGTCACACTTCACTCTTCTCATTGAAGTTAGTGTCGCAAATTCCATGGTCCATTCTACTAAGTGTCGTACCTTATTTTTCACACTTTTCCTAAGTGTTGTTGCCTCAACACCATGCATGAATGATCCATTACATCCCCTTGATCATCAAGAATAAGAAGACACCTTCAATGATCTGGATTTTATGAACAAAATGAAATGAATACAGATTATTAACAGGTGCTTAACAAAAAATAACAGAGATACAGTAAAATTGGTTTTCTATTCAATAAGGAAATAAGTTGAAACTATAAAATGCAGCGGAAACAAGCTTGTTGGAATGGTGGTGGCTTATCTTCAAGAAGAGATGGGATGGTTGTGCTCATTCGCAAGAAGATGATTACAATGAGGCTTTGAAGGAATTTTTACAATAAACAGGAATGTTGAAAACCCTAGACATCCAAAAACCTAACCCTAGGAGATGAAGCGCCAAAAGTTATGTGGGCCTCGTTTGGGTAAGTTAGTACATCAACTTCCCGGGGTCGCAACTTTTTCATACGATCTTTGTTTTACGTGTATGATAGCCCATTGGAAAGGTATCATTGAGGAGATTCATTTTGGGGGCTCAATCATGCCTTCAACTATCATTGAAAATCTTGATACCAAAAAAACTTCATTTAGGCCCTCAAAATGGCCCTGGAAGTTAAAACTGCTAAAAATAGTAAATTGCCAAAATTGTTAGAAAACTATTTTGAGCCATTTGGAAGAGGTGGGTGAACACCGATATCCACCTAGATCAATACTACCTCATTAGTAAGTAATGGTCTCCATTGCATTGATTTCCCCCATCATATGAAGAAATTTCTGTTGAATTTAGCCCCGGGTGAGCCACTTGCCTTAGTGCAGGAGTTGCCCTACTTTAACGACTTGATAAAGTTGGATCCTTTTCTTTCAAGTGTCCTTGATCTGTGTTTCCACTATTTGATAGTTGGATGCCTATTGTATGAAATCGAGGTTGAGCTCTATTGGTTTTAGCTGCTCTGCTACGTCTGAAGTGTCCAATAATGGTGGGAAATAAGGGAGAAGGATATCCACGTTGAACACTGTGTGCAGGCCAAGGAGAGGAGGAATGTCGAGCTAAAAATAATGATCCCCCATGGCCTTGGTGATGGTGTAAGGACCATAAATGAGTGATCAAATCTTCCTATGGGGTCCTATAAGGCATTCTTTCTGCAAGTGCAACCAAACTTTGTCACCCACCTGAAACTTATTTGGCATCCGATGTTGATCATGGCGTTTCATGTACTTGTCATTGGACTTATGTAGGATATCCTGAACCTATTTTTGGATGTGTTGGATATGCTCAATGAATAAGGTGTCTTTTTCAACTTCAGTTGGAGAAGGAGATGATTCGATCGAGGTGACTGCAAGGGGAAGTGCAACATCTATGGGACCCAATGGTTGGAATCCCAACCCCACCTAAAAGGGGTTGTGGCCGGTTGAGCTATGCAGGGCTTGGTTGTAGCTTTGTTTAACATAGGGAAGGCTCTCATCCCATGTGAAAGGGTGCTTTGAATTATACATGTGAAGGATATGCACAATCATTCGATTGACGACCTCGGTTTGGCCATCTGTCTAGGTGTGGAAGGCCATGGATTTGGTTAGCTTGGTTTCCAAAAGTGACCAGAGGCTCGGCCAGAATGTGATGAGAAATAGACTATCCTGATCTAAGACAATGGTTTGTGGGATTCCAAAATGTACCTAAACTCGTTCAAAGAAGAGCTTGGCAGTGGCCTTTATTGTGATGTTCTTATTGCAGGAAACCAAAATCGCCATCTTAGAAAAGCGATCAACAACCAAAAAAAAGAAGGCATTTCCCCACTTGGTGGATGGGAGGCCCAACATGTAGTCCATTGATATGGATTCCCATGGCTTGTCAGGAGTAAGAAGAGGGGTGTACAGGCCTTGTTTCTTAGTGATCGGTTTGGCAATAGCGTAGGTAGTGCAGTACCTGATATACTTGTTGACCTCCTCTCAAAGTTTCGACCAGTAGAAATTTTTTTGTAGCATCGCCATTGTCTTTTTTATGCCAAAGTGTCATGCCACCTGAATGTAGTGGGCTTCCTAGATCATATTTTCTCACTCGCTTGATGGAACACAGATATGGCCCATACGACACAACAACCCATCCTGAAGATGGAAATTATCGACAATTGCATTTGCACCCAACATTTGGTAGGTGGTGGCGAAGTCCAGGTCTGTCTCATAGAGTTGGGGCCATCCAGAGGTTTCATGGCCACAAAAGTCTAGTATTGTGGTCAGTGTCATGAATGGCGGTCTGCTGAGCCAATTAGCAACGCAATTGGTGCTTCTTGTTTTATACTTGATGTTGAGGTGGAATTATTGCAAGTATGTGGACCACTTTTGATAGCGATCATTCTGCAATTTTCCTTGTGTTTTCATGAACTGCAGTGGCTTATGATCAGTGTGGATGATTGTCTCCTTCCCAAGAATGTAATGTCTCCACTAGCGGCAGGCTTGCAGAATGGAGTACATTTCTTTTTCATAAGTATGGTACTTATGGACAACATCTGATAGTGTCTCACTATGATAGGCCACGGGGTGGTCATGCTGAGTGAGAACAACACCCACTACATAGTATGAAGCATCTGTCTCAATCTCAAAGGGTTGTTGTAGGTCTGGTAGTGAAAGTACTGGGGTTGAGCACAAGTGTTGATTCAAATCGTCAAACGCTTGTTGTTGGTACCATCCCCACGTAAATTTCATCTTAACACCACCCCTGTTTATTTGTCTAAGGGCCCATGCAATATGGGAGAATCCCAACAAGAACCTGTGGTAGAAATTGGCAAGGCCCAAGAAGCTTTGAAGCTCAATGAGTGTAGTTGGGGATGGCTAGTCACGGATGACTTGGATCTTGGATAGATCCACATGTATGCCATGATGATCAATTATGTAGCCTAGGTAATGGACCCTGTCCATGTCGAAGGAGCATTTTTCCAAGTTGGCATATATCTTGTGCTTCCGTATGGTGTGCAAAACCTATTGAATATGCTACAATTGTTCGGCCCAAGTCTTGCTGTAAATGAGAATGCCATCCAGATACACCACTAAAAAATTATTGGTGAAGGGTCATAGGATATTATCCATCATCCTCATGAAAGTGGATGGAGAATTTGTCCAACCAAAGGGAATGACCAACCATTCAAAAAGGCATTCCTTTGACTTGAAGGTGGTTTTCCATACATCTATCTATTCTATCGGGACCTGGTGGTAGCCAGACTTCAGATCAATCTTATTGAAGTATTTGGCCCCCGTGAGTTGATCAAGGAGTTCGTCAATTCAAAGAATTTGGTATCGGTTTCTGATTGTGATTTTATTCAGAGCCCGGTAATCAATGCAGAGTCACTAGGTTCCATCTTTCTTTTGTACCAACATTATTGGGATCCCACAAGGTGATGAAATGGGATGGATGTGCCCCTTGTGGAGTAGTTCTTGGATCTGTTTCTTGATTTCCTCATTCTCTAAAAGAGAGCAGCAATAGACTATCCAATTGGGAAATGGTGCACCGAGGTTCAGATCGAAGGGGTGCTTGACCTGGCAGTGTAGAGGTACCCCGGTAGGTGAGGAGAAGATATCTGAGTATTCTTCCACGACCTTATCTACTTGCTTATGTTGTGTGGAGATGTCGACCGCAAAGACCCTGGATGTGGTTGTGATATTTCTCTTATTCTGAGAGAAAATCATGAAGAAGACAAACTTCCCCTTCTCAGAGATGACCTTCCTGCATTGCTTAGCAGAGATCAAGGAAATAACACTAGGTGGGACTACCTCGGGTATTCTGTACAATTTCCTGTTCAAAGTAATAATAACACAATGAGGCCTAGACTCATATACAACATGATGTTTCCATAAATAAGGTTGTCCCAAAATAACATCCAAAACTTTGAGAGGAGAAACATCACACAATACCTCATCTTTGAAGGGCTTGATGTCATACGATAGTCGACACTGTTGGTTGATGCGGAGATCACTTCCTTGTTAGAGCCATCCAATGGGGTAAGGTTGTGGGTGCAGTGTTGTTGATAGGGTCAGCCACTTGATGAATTCTACTAAGATGAGGTTCTTATGGATACCTATATCCACGATGAAGTGCATCGGGGTGCCTTTTACCCACATCTCTGAATGGAAGAGGTGTTCTCCTTCTTCTGGCTCATCTGGTTCACTAGGCTAGAGTTTGGTGGTAGAAACGGTGGCACTGGGTTCTACGTCAATGATATGTCTTCCCATTTCTATTTCTAGCTCAGAATCTGAACCCACATTTGAGTCAGAGGATTTCACTTCGGCCACCAATGACTACTTTGAGCGACAGTCGGCAGTGTTATGCCAAGGCCTCTTATGAAAGTCGCACCACTTCCCGGTATCTTTCTTTGTCTTTCTCATGTCCTTCTTTTCTAGTGGCTTGGACTAGTTGTCCTAATACTGTCATATTTTCTCTATCCTTTGTTCTATGGGTTGCGGTCTCCCTTTCCTGTCTTTTTTTGTGATGGGTTCCCAGGTCCAAATTGCTATGTATTTTGTTTGAGCTTCTACTCGATTTTGACGGCATATCGGTAGGCCGTGCCCAAGAATGAAATGTCCAAAAAATTCATTTTGGTCTGGATGTATCTATGCAAAGCACCTTGATACTTGAGCACTAGATGTCACTCTGAATCTTTGATACCCATCTTGGTGCGCAAGGTATGAAATATATTCGTGAAATTTGGCACTGCTTGGTCTCTTTCTTGTCGCAGTGTGGTCATTTGGTATACAAGTCGTCATAAATTCCGATAGGGTAGTATTTTTCCTTAATAGCATCCTTGAAGGAATCCCAGGTGGCTATGACTGTAAATAATGAGGGTTCCTATGTTTCCTTTTTCTCCCATAAAGCTTCCCACCAATATTTGACATGGGGAACGGCTTTGAGGAGTGAAAAAGTAATATTTTCTCTATTCAAAAAGTTATGGATAGACAAATACCCTTGTAGTATATTCAAGAACTTATCTACAGCATCTACATCTATTTGACCTTCAAATATAGGAATATCGAAGTTTATTTATACCTTGAAGAGGGTGGCGTCTCCGCTCGAAGAAGATGTGTCGCCTATTGGGAGTCATCGAAGGATTTGCGTGAAACTATCCATCATATTGTTCCTTTGTTGCATGAGGGCTTCCACAATCAACAGTTTGAAAGGATATCTTGTCCTGTCATATTTCTTTTCAAATGCCATGATAGGTCGCTTGGTTGTGTGAGATCTTTTTTCCTGAAGAGAAACAAGCTCGAGACCCAACTCTTTTTACTTCAACCTCGTTGGGGGCATGCATTAAGATGACAAGGAGCAGACCACTCTGATACCACTGATCTAGATTTTATGAGAAGAATTAAATGAATACAAATTATTAACATGTTCTTAACACAAAATAACAGAGATACAGTAAAACTAGTTTTCTATTCAATAAGGAAATAAGCTGAAATTGTAAAATGCAATGGAAACAAGCTTGTTGGAATGGTGGGGGCTTATCTCTAAGAAGAGATGTGATGGTTGTGCTCATTCACAAGAAGATGATTACAATGAGGCTCTGAAGGAATTTTTACAATAAACAGGAATTCCAAAAACTAGACATTCAAAAACCTAACCCTAGGAGATGAAGCGCCAAAAGTTATGTAGGCCTCATTTGGGTAAGTTAGTACATCAACTTCCCGAGGTCATAACTTTTGCATACGATCTTTTTTTTAGGCGTATGATATCCCATTGGAAAGGTATCGTCGAGAAGATTCATTTTTGGGGCTCAATTATTCCTTTGATTATCATTAAGAAGCTCGATCCCGAAAAACCTTCATTTAGGCCCTCAAAATGGCCCCGAAAGTTAAAACTGCTAAAAATAGTAAATTGCCAAAATTGTCAGAAAACTATTTTGAGCCATCTGGAAGAGGTGGGTGGCCATCGATATCCACTTGGATCATTCAAAAAATGACACTGTATCATTTTTCACTTAGTCTTGGCTTCATTTGACCATGGTTGCTCCCATTGTCACTCTGGTGGAGCGACCATCCCCTTGACAAAATGTTAGGGGAGTGACCAGGTTGCTCTGTCTTTCCTTCTATGTGAGAGACCATCTTGATTTTTTCAAATCCCATGAATCTAGTGGCATGTTTCTAGGAATTTCTAGATGGCTCTTGGTTATTTTTCTTGTTTTCATCAAGATATGATTCAAGTCTCCTTTTATTGTATCTTTGGAGAAAGAATAAACATGAAGATAACTAGAATCCTAACCTAAATCACCTTATCCTCAACCATGTTCCTGATATAACCAGGTCATTTCAAGGTGAGAGGCGGATGGAAAAGAAGCATACCAAACTTATGATCTTTTCAAGGAGAGACAAACCCTTTTTTATGTGAAGAAGTTTAGTTGGATTCATGTTCAAGAGCTGAAGAAAGAAGCTTGGAGGATTGCAACATCATCGGGTTTTAATATTCTTCCTTTTCATTGAATATAAGAATTTGGCTTATTTCTCTTATACTTTCTTTCTCATTTCTTGTCTATTTTATTACTTTATGTAAGTTATCAATAGGTAGGGTTTCCATTACCTAATCATAGATAGTAGTAGAAGGAGGTTTCTTTGTTCTTGTGGTTTGACTTCGTGAGGGAGATGCTTGGATTGGATCTCAACCATAAAAATGGCGAGGACAAATGTCATAAATCAGGTGCAAATGCATTCTCTCCTTCTCTCTCAACCCTCCCGTGAGGAAATAAAATAGTTAGTTTGGAGCATGTTAGTGTCCATTTGTTATATGTTGTATCACTTGTAGGAAACCCAAGTGAGGGGAACTCAACCTGTCTGTAGGGGGAGAATTCTCACCATAGTATACACAATTGAATAAAATCATGCAAATATCCTTCGAATCAATAATGGGAACAATTGGCATAACTCCAATGACCTGGCCAACAACATGGAGAAAAATCAGGGATTTTAATTTTCACTTAATTCTAGGAAAAGGTAACCAATTTGGTTAAATGTTTTGTATCTATAAAATAATAATGGAAGAATGGAAGAAGGACCTCTCGACCTTAGACGTAATTGAAGACTTTTCAATAAGGAGATCAATTTTGTGCAGAAATACATGAGATTTTGTTTCTGATTTCTTTGAGTTATGTTCTTTCTATGTGATGTTACTTATGTTATCATAATTCATCTTCTTCAAACGATTGTGTTTGACTTATGAATGGCTGCAATTTAGTACTACTTCTACTACAGTTTATCTATTGAACATTTATTCAAGTATAGATTTTCCTCTATTTTGATGTGATGAAAATAAGACCTACATATGCATATGTGTTTAATCTTCATTTGTTTCATAATTTAGATACACAGTCCATATTCCTTATATTGTAATTAAAGTAATATTTATCGAGATTAGATACCTTACTTTATATCTCAATTTTGTTTACTTGTATTCATCTTTCCATCTCTTGATTGTTTATAAAGACTTAAAGAAACAGATATTTCCTCTGTATTTTTTATTATTAGATTATTGAAATTTCACTCTTATGAAAAGGATAAAAATAAATATCAAATTAAATAATCATTATATTGAGATTCCTAACATTGTTCTGTGAGCCTAGAACAATTCTCGGGACTAACAAAACCAACAAGAAAATAAATTGATAACCTGTATAATATGCCTGTGTGCATGGATGACTACATCAATCCCACTGCATATGGTGCACTGAGTTGGAGAAGCATTATCTCTTGTGCATCAGATTCAAAGGAAACACTTAAACATTTGTAGCAAAGGTTGCACGAATTCTTGACTAGAATATGTGCTTTAATTACTCTCTCTTTGTGCTATATCGAAAAAGAGGTATGTAATGCACCAAGGTTTGATGGATTAACTGATGTAAGTTCCTTTGTAAATTAATTTGATTTGCAAATACCCAAACAACAAATATTGTTGGAATTAGATGTTTCACTGAGAGCAACCCCAACAAGATGGTGGGAAACACACAAGGAAGGTGTTAAATCCTAGGTCTGCACATCTTCCTTCTATTCCTCCAATTATCTCATCTATCTGTCAACCTAGCTTCTACTTAGTTTTTCTTCATGATGTGTTGAGTCATTTCAATTTTCTTTTGTCATCCTTTATTTTCTTTCTATTAGTTACTTTCTCTTTATAAGGTCAAGTCAAGTCATGAGATTAATTAAATAAGCCATGTCACCATGGTTATGTTACTATTGGGTTGAAAAAAGGATAACTTAGGCCTATTGATGCAAAATGCTATTGATTGCAAGAATGCCCCCATTCTTGCAAACAATAGAAAAACGTTTTTTTATGAGTTTTAACGTTCTAAAAAATAATTTAAATTTTAAATGAAATCACATTGGTTCCCAACATGTGATAAAATCTAACAGTGCACTCGAGACTCATGCACATGTTTACCTTGTTCATCTATCATTAAAAATCATGTGCTAAGATCATGCATGTTTGTGCCTCGATATGTTATTATTGTAGGGTTGTGTGTAGTTATCATTACAGGTGGTAAGAAAACCTGAAATAACACATACCTACGACCACTATTCTAAGCAAAAGCAACTAGAGCACAATGGTTGTCACCCCGAGAATGCTGGAAATTGAATAGAACAGAGATATAAGGATCGAACTGTTCGAAGATATACTAGGAATAATAGATATATTTATCAAAGGAGAATGGTTTGACTTCATATGGGCCTTCAATGGACATCACATTAGATTGGGCCTAATATTCACACATAACTTCAATGTTTTTCATACTCAACTCGGGGACACAACCATTCACATTATAGAGAACTTAATTTTTGGGGCACGTGCTCTCCCGATTAGTGGTGAGAGATGGTTTAAAAAGGAAAAATTTACAGCTAAAGTCTGCAATAAATTTATGGTGGCAGAATATCAAAACCTTGATTGGAGCCAGGTCATCCCAATCCTTTTTCTTAAATAAGAGTGGAGAGGTATTATGTTTACAATTCAAAGATATATCATGGGAGAAGGTATACTCTCAATTGTTAAATGTTATCAAATTAGATTCTTCATGCACTTAAACGGTGACAAGGAACTAAACCTCCCAGTCCATTTTCTTAAGATCCTGACTAAAATTTCTAAGAGAATCCATATTTACCCAGAATCTTCTCATAGAATCCTATATCACCATGGGTTCATTAAAATATTGGTTCTCTTTTCTTTGAACAAATTGGAAATTCCCTGGATGGATTTTCTAGTGTCTTTAGGGTTACAAGAAGAACAAGAAGTTCATCAACATCCTGAAGAACAATAGGACGAGGTTTCCCAAGAAGCTAGGGTTTTTTCTGAACCTAGTATTGCATCCAAAGATACCTAGCAATCCAAGGAGAAGACCTCACCTAAAGAAGTGAGGACCCAATCAAGGAAAGTAGCATCAATTACCACACCAAGGGAGGAAACTCCTCGAAGACAATTGAGGTCCTCCACACAAAATTAGAGGGAAAGGGAATGTGGCAAGGTATATGTTAGAAACTATATCAGACAAGAAAAAGAACATGCCAGTAG
Source organism: Picea engelmannii (assembly GCA_009831015.1). Taxonomy (NCBI): domain Eukaryota; kingdom Viridiplantae; phylum Streptophyta; class Pinopsida; order Pinales; family Pinaceae; genus Picea; species Picea engelmannii. The sequence goes on from ML795774.1 coordinate 15,237, forward strand.
AGAAAGTCAATTCTCTCATGAACATGCTGAGGATAAACAAATGCCCACTACTTTGCAAGAATATAGAACTCCCGAGATAAAAACAAGAAGACAGAGGAGGACTGAGCAAGCCAGTCCTTATATTGTTGCAGCATAATTTTTGTCATTTGAAGATTCCCCTATGGAAAAATAGATCAAAAAAAGGAAGGGGAGCCAAGTTCCTGAAATGCCCAGCTAACTCAAAATGAAAACCAGGCTCACAAACTAGTTGAGGTTGAGTTTCGAGGCATTTTTTGATCCATCCTTAAAATAGAAAAATACCATAGTGATTTAGGATCGTGATACTGAAGAAGATCTCTTTGAATTTTACAATATGGAGGATATGGATATACATACATTGAAAGGAATGAAAAGGGACAAGGCCAGGTAGAAATATATTGAAGGAGAGACCTTGGGTCTCAAATATGTTTATGTGAAAAATGAATATACTATTGATCTGGAATCAGAACAGAATGTGGTGGAAACTGGTCCAGACCTTGATCAAGACTCTAATGACATAATTCCAGATACAGAGGAAGTCCCATAGTATATTTTACAGGATATCAAACCATAGATAAAACAAAAAAATGTTAATGTTGCAAGAACCTGTGAGAGACACCACTGATAAAAAACATGAGAAAGAACCCATATATGAAATGACACCATGGAAATCCAAGCTTTATATTGACCTAATTAAACATGTTGCAGAAGAATATCATGGGATCAAATCTGGCAACAAAGTAAAGGAAGAAGTCAAGACAAAAATTGAAGCTAACGGGGACATAGATGACAACAACCACTAGGTGCAAGATCTCAAGCAAAAAAATGATGACATGAGGCAACAAATCCAGAATATACAGCAAAAAAACTAGGCTCTTGAGCTGAAACACACCAAGCTACAGAAAAAATATCAAAAGCTACAAAAGAAATACCAAAAAACCTAGATGTTCTTGAAAGAGATTATCTAAATGTCTATTTTTTTCAAAAGGTAAAGGAGTTAAAGACCCGTGCTAGTTTACTCTACATCTTTTCAGGATTTGTATTCATATTATTGGTGTGCATGAGCATCAATGAGGAAGTCAACTTCTAGTTAAAACTTATGAAGACACTTGTTATGCATTTTTTTCACTTTAGTTATCAACATCGCTTCCAATTGCATGGATAGATATTTTTTAGTTTAGTTAGAGGTATTATTTCCACTTGTAATAAATTGTTATTTTTTTATAAGAATTTTTTTTTTTGTTAAGGTTGAATCGATGGGGAGTTATCCCTATGAAATGACACTTAAACTCAACTCCACTCATTTCAAAGAAATGTTTACAAGTTGTAACAATGAAGTTTTTATCTACAGGATCTAGTTGTAATGTAAAGTTGAACTTTAGAACTTAGGTCTTAGATAGGTAATCGAACCCTCTCTTTATGAGATTAAATAGATGAATCTATGAATGTAAAAGGGTTCATATTTTGGGGGGATCAAGAATCGAGATTTGGATGTGCTTTGAAGAATTAAACTATTAAGTTTTCCACCTGGTGAATACAATTTTTTGTGACAGACTATGTTTTCTCAACTCTTATTTGTCTTATTATCTTATCTGGAGGAAAATTGAAATGTATGCCAATCTTTATTTCTTCTCCTTTCAACTATTGTCTCAATGAATTGTTGATTGTGTGTTAAGAGGAAAATATCTCTATGGCATGGGGTAAACCACAATAGACAAAATGACACGCAGAAATCAACTCTCATCCCAAATATGCTATATAAATGAAATGCTAACAAGACAAGGCCAAGAGCATACCTCGTCCATACTTTTGATGAAGACCATTGCTGATAATGCAACTCAAATATTTATACCTGCAACGTTTCCTCAACAACCAAGATACACAATTATATGGTGACAATATATAGTGTTAGCATATAGATTATAATAATCCATTAACATACATGAAAAATATGCCCATGGAATAATAATTCAAATATTTGCAAGATATCAATTGGATGAGAAAAGAGCATTTCTATTAAAATGATCAACAAAAGTATATAGGTGACAAAATTATTTAATGACACATATCAGAACCGAGAATATAAGTCCCTCCAGATGGGTCTCCACCATTTCAATCCTCCATCAAAGGAAATGTCATATAAATGAGACAATGATATTCTCCATCACAAATAAGGAAGAGCTTGGGGGTTGAACAACGGGTTCATACTTTCAAGGACAAAGGGATGCAGACTCAATATGAAGTGAAATTTCTCCATAGTGTCTTTTCTCTCAAAGTTGAATTCTCTTCTCCAAGGATTGGATATGGCTCAATTTATAGCCTTTGAATGGAACTGAAGGGTCAAGTCAGATAATTTCCATTGTATGGAAAGTCAAGGTTCATGGATCTCGTGAAATGGCATGGAAACCTGACACAAGTTTTAATTTTAAGCACCAAACACAATGTACGTGGGTTGTAGTGGAGAAACCTATGTATACACTCGTTGTCTAACTGATAGGGTGCGTATATGTGGAAAAATGTGTTTTTTGGTCTCTGGAAGGTACAAAAGGGGACTTCAGGTCTTCAAAGGGAAATGGAAAGGCCATCCAAGAAAGTTCCATGGGATGAGGAAATTTTTTTTGTGACATTGTCATGCAACCTGATTTGAGTTATTGTTTCATTGAATAGTTTATTGTCATACAACATGTTTGGAGGATTTGTGTCTAGTTGCATCTTTTGGATCTAAAATTTCATACAACAAGTTGTTAACATTATGCTTGTTTTGGGAGGTATTTACCCCCACGTGTGAACCTAACGAGAATAGAGGACTCTGGGAAGCAAGAGAAACCTTAATGAGTTGGCTAATAACCCTAGAAGCCTTGTCGGATCAAGAAGATAATTTATATTAGGCTATTAGCCTCCAAGAGAAGAAGTCAAGCAGAAATAATAATAATATACTAAACAAACACATATCTAGAAGGAGAAGTCAGCCCCAACAAAACTAGCAATACTACTATAAATACAGGGCGCCAGTTCTCATTTGCAGCATCTCAGAATTGCATTTTTCCCAATTGGTGCACACTGTAGTTGCAGTCTTATGCGTAGGTTTGGAGGAGAGTTGTAGTTGCAACTATAGTAGAAGCAAAGTTCTTAGTATTGACTTGAATATCTCTTGGCTAGGGTTTGGAACATCTGATCAGTCTTTGTTGATGCACTATCCTTGGGGAAAGGTATGCTATCCTTTGTTTGTCTATCTAGCCTAGGGTTTTCTTCCGGAGGAATTCTCATTCAAGGTTAAGGTGCTCGAAGGGAGGCTTCGGCCTATGGTTGGGTGACAAAGGTATCGTCAATGGTAAAACGAGCACACCATCTTCTATATTCTAATAGGTTATGGGCCCACACCCCTTCAGTCATCCTAAAATGCTAGAAGGAAACATAGCCACTAGATATTGAGCTCGTTGAGGAACTTCCGCTAGGGTTACTAGCAGGAGCAGCTTCCAAAAGCACTGCAGCTAGGGTTACCAGCAAAAATAGTTGCAGAAACCCTAAACCTCTTGTTGAGGCACCTTAAGTGACGAGATTGACCTAATCTCCAGATAGATCAGTGCACCCTAGCCCAGTGCATCTCCTGGTACTCTTAGAAGGCCAAGACGTGAAGTTTGGATTTTTGGTCAAATCTAGGGTTTGACCAAGTCAAGCAATCCATGACTAACTCTATGAAGTCTTAGAACAAGCTAGATGGAGCCTCTAACTTCAGAACATGGAAGACAAGGATTGACCTCATCCTTGCTAAGAATAAAGTGTTGGATATTGTGAAAGGAAAGATCGTGAAGCCAGAGCTTAAAGAGAAGGAACCGCAGAACGTTGCAGCTATGGAGAAGTTCAAAAATGTTGACATCAATGCCATGAGTATCATAGTGGATTCCATAAAAGACCACTTGATACCCTACATCTCCCATCTTGACTCATCGAAGAAGATGTACGATGCCCTAACAAATCTCTTCTCAGTCAGAAACATTGGACAAGTTATGAGTCTGAAGAATGAGCTTTGTAACATGAAGATGAATGATGATGACAACATAACATCATACTTTGTAAGAATCTCCTAGTTAAGAGATCAACTATAAGCTATTGAAGAGATCACTTCAAAAAAGGAATTGGTGAACATAGTACTCAATGGTCTTCCCAAGACATGGGATGCATTTGTCGCAAGCATGAACACAAGGAAGGAGTACCTAACATTTGAAGAACTTTGGACTTGTTGTGCTCAAGAAGAATCAAGAATCAATGCAAAAGAGAAACCCCAAAAAAAGTACGATGATCAAGCCTTCACAAAAAGATTCAAGAACTTCAGGAACAAAGGGAAGTTTTGGTTCAAGGAGGAAGCCAAATCAAGAGAAAGACATTTCAGAAATACAATGCTTCAACTTTCAAAAGCACAGTCACTACAGGAACCAGTGTCCTGAGCTAAATAAAAGGAAGGAGAAGCATGAAGCATCGATTGTCGAAGAAAAGGAACCGACAAAGAAGACTAAGCAGGATGGAAGAGACTTCTTCTACTAAAAGGTAACAACATTCTTCTTATTTTTCTATACATATATTATTTGCATCATCTATGTACGTATCTTGTATATCTATCTCTGAATGTGTTCCAAGAAGAACTATACCTATGGAAGAACAACAAGATAAGAAGAATATCATTAGATAATACACATGAAAGCATAAAATACAAATCATGTGGAAGCTACTACAAGATAAGACGAATCAATCATGAAGAGACTTAGAAGTTAGACATCAAGAGAAATTGGAGAAAGACTTATGATGAAAACTAAGATGGAAGCGTGGACTCTATCAAACAAAAGAGACAATTATATATTGTAGAAGACAATATGGATGAAATGGAAGCATGGACTCTGTTATATAAAGAAAGGATTAGGAGGGAGATAATCCTATGATCCATTGAATATGATGAAATGTATATATCCATGGTAGTAGACATGAAAGACATTACATGTTCAACTCAACCGCAGAAGAAGACTTTTTCGAAGAAAAGCCTTAAAAGTATTCTTGGTTGTCCATCTAGATCCGTGATCCTATGATGAAAAGAAGAAGTGGAATCTCTAGAACATGGAATCTCCATGAATCCAAGAGATAATAAAAAACATGAAGAAGAACATGAAGATTCCAATAAAGAAAGAAAATCCAAAACAACCAGTCATTACATCAATAATCACAAGATTACCAAGCCTGATATGGAAGCAATCAAGCAGAAGAACTGAAAGTTGTGATGAAGAACAGTGTATGGAAGACTTATGAATGAAATCATTAAGAGATCTAGAACCAGAGATTCTCTCAGATAGAGGGAGAAGAATATGATGATTTATTGTTCCAGTACACCAGACTTATCTCTATATAAGTCATTACATCATCCGCAACATCCATGAGTCATAATTCTACATCATACGAATGCAAAGAATGTTCTCCAGAGAAATTGAATAAAGAGCATATGAAGAGAAATATCAAGACTTTGAGGCATACCATAAAGAGACTCTTGTATGCAGATAAGAAGAAGACAACTTGGCGGAGAACCTCCAGTGCACAACAGAAGCGTGGTGAATATTTCCTATAACATCAAGATGACTACTCAGAAGATCAGATCTCATGATGACAGAATAAGTACCACATGGATATGTTCCAGATATCCAACTATGATATACTCTATTTTTCAGATCTACATGAAGCCTTCATAGTGTTTCGGACTATAGTACAAGCATTACATTATCCATGATAAAGTCCAGAAGGGAGAAAATGATTTCTCCAATACATATCTCCACAGATGAGTAGATAAGCATACACTTTGGTAAAGCCTCTATTCAAGATGAAAGAACTTCCATACTTAAGCTAGAGCTCATGGAAATAACTCTCTTAGCTGGAAGGGAAGACTCTCCAAACTAGAAGAAGGTACGCAAACATTTATTTTTTTGAAATAACTCTCCAGTTAGGAGGAAGCACTAAAAATATTATTTATCCTTGTAATTGAAAAATAGTCTAGATTGGACAGATGCTTTCATGTTCGGAAAGTGGATTGATATTTCTGATGGACAGTGACTTCCCATTGTAGTTAACATGGGAGGCATATTGATTGTTGATGTATCATAGATAGCGACTTCCCATTGTGGTTAACATGGGGAGTGGTCTAGGACAGTCATTCTTCTTGGCAGTCACTCTAAGTAGTGGTCAAGTAGAATGGTCCACCTTGTTAGGCAGTCATTCTTTCAAAGTTCACAGTTGTGAGAAGTTTCAAAGAATGGTTTGTTTTGGAGGTTGATGTAGGATAGACATTCCTCGAGGGTTATACATTCTCTCCATGTTACACTTTGTTTAGTGTCGTAGGAATGGCCCAGGGTGGGGAATGGTCCGGAAAGTTATTCCTCGAGGGAAGACTCATTCTCTCCAGGCTACACTTTGTTTAGCATTGGAGGAATGGCCCAGGGTGAGGAATAGTCCAGGCTCGACAATCAGGGACAGTCATTCCTTAGGGAAGACTCATTCTCTCTAGGTTACACTTTGTTTAGTGTCAAAGGAATGGCCCAAGGTGAGGAATGGTCAAAACATTTCTTAGGGCAGACTCATTCTCTCCAGGTTACACTTTAATTAGTGTAGGAAGAATGGCCTAGGGTGAGAAATGGTTCAGGCTCAGAAATTAGAAATAATTCTTTCTTCCTTGTTTGTGAAGAATGGGGCAGATAGCCCATTGTTGATGAGGGCATATATTCTTTCAGATCTCACAAACGTGAGTGAAATATTGGCCCAGAGAATTCATTTTATGTTTAACACTATTTTTCTGTGCAGGTTGGCATCAGATGATGGTGAATATGTTTCACTATTTTGAATCAGATATTCTTTCAGAGCTCACAGATGTGAGTGAAAGATTGGCCCAGATAATTCAATCTATATCATAACATTATTCCTGTGCAAATTTCTATCAGATGTATTTTATGAAGACTGTATGACAGTAGATGAGGACTACTATGGTGAATATGTTTCACTGTTCGCAACCATACGTTGTTGATCAAGTACTTGTGTGTTACTTGATTTGGTAGTGAACCACTGGGTTTTAGTTATGTACTACTATGACTAGACACAGTTGTGCTCTATCCTTGTTCTAATTGCCTTGAAGACTATCAACAGTTTATTGGAGATAATGATCATTCAGATGGATGATGAACAGATATTTTCCAAACGGAAAACAGTTCATAAATTTTACTCCTCTTGTATCACTCTATGGTGAGAGTGACTTATCCAGCATCATATCTAATTACTCAGATGAAGTATGGTTTCGAGAGTTGATGCAGCTGATGGTGATGGTGATGCTCATGATCTAGTCATGAAATAGTCTAGATGTCTATATTGATGCTACCGTATAAATGGTATGTTTTGTGTTCAAGTCCATTACATGTAAATACCTCTCTAGATAGGAGGGAGTGTTAATATTATGGTAGCTGTGGGATTTATTTACCCCCATGTGTGAACCTAATGAAAATAGAGGACTTCGGGAAGCAAGAGAAACTCTAATGAGTTGGCTAATAACCCTAGAAGCATTGTTGGCTCAAGATGATAATTTATATTAGGCTATTAGCCTCCAAGAGAAGAAGTTGGCTAGAACTAATAATAATATATTGAACAGACACATATCCAGAAGGAGAAGTCGGCCCCAGCAAAACTGGCAGGACTACTATAAATACAGGGCACCAGTTCTCATTTGCAGCATCTCAGAATTGCAGTTTTCCCAGTTGGTGCACACTGCAGTTGCAGTCTTGTGCGTAGGTTTGGAGGAGAGTTGCAGTTGTAGCTGTAGCAGCAACAAGTTCTTAGTATTGACTTGAATATCTCTTTGCTAGAGTTTCGAACATCTGATCAGTCTTTGTTGATGCGCTATCCTTGGGGAAAGGTACGCTATCCTTTGTTTGGCTATCTAGCCTAGGGTTTGCTTCCGGAGGAATTTTCAGTCAAGGTTAAGGTGCTCGGAGGGAGGCTTTGGCCTATGGTTGGGTGACAAAGGTAACGTCAATGGTAAAACGAGCACACCATCTTCTATATTCTAACACAAGTCACACATTGTATGCTTGCTAGTATTTCCTTTGTTTTATCTTCATAATGTTATCTGCTTACCAGGATGCATGCCTCCATTTAAGGAAAACCTTGTAGTTGATATTTTTGAACAACCCAACTAGATCCATGTCCTTGGAAACCCATCTATCATCTAACCATCAAAACAAACAAACTTAATTCATAAAAAACCAATCATTCCAACACTTGAGGTGGCCTAGCTCTTCCTTTTAGCAGTCAGGTATAGATCTTAGGACCAACAAAAGGAATAGGGATTGGCAACATTGTAAAAGGCTTATGTGGATCATATTTAGAACTTAATAAATTACACACAAGTATATAGAGATGAGTAGTCTGACAGATCATGTTACACATTGTATGAAAAATTGGAGACAAGTGCCAAAGAAGGAATGGATGCATAGGTTCATACATACACTTGAGACAGTTCCCAAGAACTGGTATCTAGAACTATAAGTGCACATAGGGACATCATATTGGGAAGAACTCACCTGGAATTTTAAGGTAACATTTAGTTTTGAAGTTGAGTCACCCATAGTAGATGTAGCTCTGCAATTTATTAGAAGTAATATTTTTATGGAAGAAAATCATATAGAAATAGTACTTACGTGTAGTGTTCACAGAGAATCTATGACAATCCATGAACTATTGGAATGTTACAATGTTATTGAATAATATCAAGAGGAAGGAGATCTAAGAAATGTGAACGTACCGGAGACTAAAGGGGAGTGCACAATAGTAGTTCCATAAATCAAATTGGATTCATATGCAAAGCCATTAAGAGTACACAAAGTGAATATTGGCATAAAAGAAAAACCTAAGTTTGTGAACATTGGTGATTATTGGAACGATGAGATTGTTGAAAAAATTCTAGACTTATTGGGTGATTACCAAGATCTCTTTCCAACAAACCTTTTCAGAGATGAAGGATATAGTTGGAGAATTAGGAGAAATGAATATCATGTTAAAAAAAGACACTAAGCCAATAAGATAAAGACCTTACCGATTGAATCCAGAGTACAAAGAAAAAGTGAAAGTAGAGCTCAACAGAATGATAGAAGTTGGTATCATTGAGCCTTTCATAGAGTCTGAATGGATAAGAAAAATGGTAGTTCAAGATAAGAAAACATGGGGTATAAGAATTTGTGTAGACCTGAGGAAATTGAATGATTTCTATTTACATAACCCTTTTATGACCTCTCTACTGATAAAGTGTTGGAAAATGTAGGAGGGTAGGAGGCCTACTAATTAACTGATGGATTTTTAGGATATCATCATATAAATATTTCTCTAGTAGACATACATAAGACGACATTTGCAACAAAATCGGGGAGCTGCCAATACACCGTAATGTCATTTGGATTAAAGAATGCACCTATTGTGTTTTCTAGAGTAGTTATTTCATCCTTTAAGGAATGTATTCATAAGTTTCATGAAGTATATTTAGATAATTGGAATGTATTTAGATTATTAAAATATCACATAGAAACTCTACAGTTGATTCTTGATAGATGTAGACAATATCAAATATCATTAAATTTGAAGAAGTGTATTTTTTTTGCAGCGTTTGGGATATTATTAGGTCACGTGCTATGCAATCAAGGATTGTTGGTTGATCCTACCAAGATAGCGGTGATTATTGATTTTCCACGATCTACATAGTAAAACAATTGAGAACAATGTTGGGTCATATAGGATATTATAGGAAATGTTTTAAAGGCTATGTCCACATTATAGCTCCTATGGAAAAGTTATTAACGAAATAATCTTAGTTTCAGTGGAATGAATATTGTCAGCAGGGTTTGGACATATTGAAGCAGAAGTTGTAACTACGTCCATTACAGTGTTCCCATATTGGAATAAAGAGTTCCATCTACATGTGGATGCATTGTCCATAGCACTCGACACGGTATTAACCCATCCAGGAGAGGGAGAGTTAGACAATCCCATTGCCTTTGCTAGTAGGAAGTTATTGATTGTTGAGAAGAATTACATGATGACGAAGAGGGAAGGCTTGGAAATGGTTTATTTCTTGCAGAATTTCACACACTACTTGTTTGGGTCCCATTTCAATATGTATACAAACCACTCTGCACTGAGATACCTAGTGAACAAGACAATGTTGGGGGTAAGAATATGCAAATTGTTATTGTTGTTCCATGAGTATGCCTTCAAAGTTAATGTGAATCAAGGGGAACTAAATGGAGGACCAAACCGTTTTTCATGAATACAGAAAGGAGAAGACTCGGGGAACCTAGATGATAGTTTAGCATATGTGCATTTATTTTCAGTTCAAATGGTAGATGACCACTTTGCAGAAATTGTCCAATTTTTTACCACAAGAGTGGCTCCATCTGACATGACAGTAGTGTAAAAGAAGCAATTAGTGGTTAACGCAATGTATTATCAGTTGATCACGGTAAATCTATACAATTTAGGCATAGATGGGATACTAAGACATTTTGTACAAGAAAATGAAAGACCAATGATCCTTGTGGAGGTGCATGATGGAAGTGTAGGAGGTATCAAAAAAAATGCATAATATTTTTCACGCATAGCTATGGTGGCCCACCCTACATAAGGATGCTAAGGGGTATTGTCAGAGATTTGATGTTTGTCAGAGAGTAGGAAGGTTGTCGCAAGGGGATGAGATGCCTTTAAATCCGCAAGTTACCTTGTGGGCATTTAAAAAATGGGAAGTGGATTTTATCGGAGCAATTAATCCACTAGTGCAAAGAATAAGAGATAGGTACATAATTACTACGACAGACTACTTGATAAGATGGGAAGAGGTATAAATAGTTGTAGATTGCAGTGTAGTGATAACTGCACCTTTCTTATTTGAGAATGTAGTTACAAGGTTTGGGTGTCCTAAATTCCTTATGAGAGATCAGGGGACTTGCATTTTGAACAAGAAAATTGCAACATTGACTGAAGAGTTCCATATTCAACATCAAAAGATAACCCCATACCACCCTCAAGAAAATGGAACTATGGATGCCTTCAATAAGACACTGGAAAATGCATTGACAAATTTTTGTAATGTAGGATGGGATGACTGGGACTTAAGGATTCCTGTAGTTCTATGGGATTATAGAACTACATGCAAGAATTTGACAAGTTAGACACCCTTTAGACTAGTGTATCATCAATAAGCAATCATGCCCATGGAATTTATGGTACCGAGTCTATGCACTGCTATGATGACAGACCTTACATATTTCTTCGCAATAGAACAAACACTATCACATTTTTGATATTAGAGTAAGATCCATTTGTTGTAGGGTTCCATCAGTAAGTACAGAAGGCATGTAAAGTTCCATAGAGGATATCTAGTACTTCTCTAGTACAAAAGTTCCATATGAAAGACAAACACATCAAGCATAAGAAGTTCCATAGAGGATATCTAGTACTTCTCTATGACAATAAGTTCTTACAACACCTTGGAAAGTTCAGGACACACTGGCTAGGGCCATAAGTGATCATATATCTGAAAGAAGTGAGTGTTGTGCAGCTAGAATAGTTGGATGGACAAGTCGTGGAAGGACTAGTTAATGATAGTTGGTTGAAACTATACAGGGACAATCGTCCTTCCTCACACTAGGTGAATTATGCAGGCTATGTTTTATAGCACTTGTATCATGGTGTACTATAGAAAGAAAATGTAGAAAATGAAATAAAAAGAAATCAAAAGAGGAAAAAGAAAGAAATTGGTTCAGGGAAGAAGTAGAAAGTCGAATATTCCAAGAAGTTAAGGAAAACGTAGAAAAATGTCACAACTAAGCATGCAGAAGAGAAAACAGACGAAGGAAGAAATTTTGTGCAGAAATAAGAGATCGCATCGAAAGAAGCTATCATGCATAAAGAAAAGATCATGCAGAGAGAAGAGATCGCACAGAGAACAAGTAAGGGAATTTAAGACAATCCATGACGAGACATGAAATAAAGAGATACTATAATGATTAAGTAGTGGATCTGCATAACCATAAATGAATATTGGCAAGACGATCTTGATAGGTTGTAGAATCTAACAGATAATTCGTTGAAGATATGAAGTTAATGAAGCATGATGATAGGGAATGAATGAAAAATGCTAGTGAATTAGACGACAAGTTTAGGCACGAAGGGAAGATAACAACTAGCGATGAGGTATAAAAGCAAGTGAAGGGTCGATGAGGAAGGTTATTTTCATTTACAATTTGTATAGAGAGTCGAGTTTTAGAGATGAATTTTAGAGCATAGTTGTACGTAGAGAGCAGTTGTAGAAGAATATGGCACAACCCAAGGTAGCAATAGCTTCAAATTCAGTACCCAAGAAATAACACAGTTAACTAACAATGAAACCTGTAGTTTAAGAGGAACTGGAGGGATACGCCTCATCATCGATATTCACCTGGGAATACATACCACCGAGAAATTCCTATGCAAAAATGGTCAACTTACAAAAATACATGAGGTACCCACTCGTGGAGCCTGAGATTCCAGGGGAGTGATTGTGGAAGAGTACATGTTACGCCTAACACCAGGTTTAAAGTATGTCGACCATGATATTACGGATGAGAATAATTTTCCCAATTTAGTGCCAAGCAAGTACTTGAATAATTACATTAACTCTAGAACTCAAATGATAGTCATAGAACCACATATTTTGGCCTACGAGGTTGCAGAAAGTAGGTATTATGAATCTATTTGATATAATACACTTTGGAAAGATCCCATGTATTAATGCATGCGTGGAAATGTTGTTGAGTTATGCGCCTGGGGGATACTTTTGTCTCTATAGTCCAATTTCCATCGATACATACTTTATTGCGCATATTACCAATCTTTTTCCATAAGGGGAGGACCCCTCATTGTTGTTTTTTGAAAAAAAGAATGAAAAGAATATATCTAAGAGAATGAGGAGAAGTTCCACACATTTAGATGACAACACAAGTTATATGTTGCATGCATATGCGACCCGACAGTAAGGTTCGCAATGCAAGAACTCGCTTGTAAAATGTTAAGAAAGTGTAGAAAATACCAAGTCCCAACAACAATCATAGAAACAACAAAAAGGTTCATCGAGGGAATCCGGATAAACTGGACAATGTTCTTACTAAACCAATTCCTCATTAATTTCTAAGACGCACAAGATAAAGGGACCTAATTCCACTATGAATGGTTACTTATTTTAATTTCACTATCAACATGGAGGGAGATTGAAGAAACATAGTTTTTGGGTGTCAAGGATAAGCCATTTCTAGCTACATGTTATTAGAAATTATGGTACACTACGCACAAGTCACATCAGATGGACAATAATGTTTCCTTCTACATTTACAAGGAAACTATTAGAGATAGCATTGAGAGGACACAGGGCATACCACCACAGGTTCTTAAGGAATATAAGGAAGTGGCACGCTTTAAGGTAGGGCATCACCATATGTATGTACAAGACAAAAATGACTCAGATCAACAATGGCTTCCCACATAGTATATATAAACTGAGGATGATATGGGCCATATTATGGTAGATTGAGACGATGAGTGGAAGATTCCACCAACACAAATATGGCCCCCATATAGACAAAACCCATAGGTACAAGAGATTGATGATGATGAATAATACGGAGATGGACATAGAAAAGGTAATGATATAGAGGAAACAACACAAAAAAAACATTGTGCAAAGATAGGAAGAAGAAAGAACCACAGATAGATAAATTTGTACCTCAACAGACGAAGAAAAAATTCATTAAGGAAGTGGCCATCAAAGCCTTGACAGAGGAAGACTTGGAAACAATATATGATCAAGTTAAAGAGGTCACATATGATGAATTTTAGTGTGTGACATAACAACAAGAAGAAATGCACAGAATGATGCAGGAGAAGATGGTTGAGTTGTGCTAATTTCTCGAAGCATCAAAGCTTGCACTAGTGAAAAAGACAAAAGATGAATAGACAACAAGAGCTACAAATAATGGGGAGGTAGGGCCGATAACCTATCATTAAATAGCAATAGCAGGATAATGCAGATTGATCAAGTGAGTGACAGGGGTGATGGATTTCCCCACAACAGAGATGAAGGAACAAGCAAAGGCACTAGGTCACATTGACTTAGTATTGTCTTAAATACCAAAAGATGTATTGCAAGAATTGCAGTTGAGTGATGCAAGAAATGAACTTGTGCACAGAAAATACATCTAGCGATTTGGTTCAGGTTACGACCAATAATGTATCCTTGGAAATGAAATTCAACAAATTCAAGCATGAGCGATATGAGGTCGCGAAGAAGGTTAAAAGGATGTAGTACACATTTCAGAAGGTCTAGCAATAAATCCCATAGGATTAGACAGAGATGGAGGCCCCAGTTCAAGAATGAGCAACAAATATAAGTGAATCTATTCAAGGATTCTGCACACATATCATCGACATAGAAGCACATATGACACCGAGCACTCCACCTGAAGAAAGGGAGAAAAGGGAAAAAACAGTGACAATAGTGGTGGACAACATAAATAACCTAGAGGTATATTTTTTTTCATCTTTATATGGAAACCATGGGCATCTGGAAACAACTATCTAAAGATAGGGCGCAACAAGAGATCATACAAAATATCCAGGTTGCACGGGAAAAGTTGTAGAAATTAAAATCAGTAATGGGCACATTATCACTGGCAGAGGTGGTAACAACAATGGATGAGAATAGGAAGTTGTATTTAGAAGTGAATCAACTAAGGGAGGATAAATAGGCTCATGCGTAGAATATAAAAGTACTCCAAGAATAATCTTATAGTGTTGTGGGGTATTCTTCCCTACGGACTAACAAGCTAGGGATTTAAACTTGTACGCAGATCATGACCCTTCAAGAATAACTTTTAACCTCCTACCCAAACCTATAACCCTTTTTCTCAGGCAAACACGGGAAGAATCAACTAACCTTTTTATCGACGGTTGAAGTAGATCCTCCATTGAGATTTTATCTCCTTGTTGTTGCTGCTCCTTCCCAAAGCTTCCTGCAATCAAGACAAAACTACGCATGCATGCTACTGATCTACTAGAGGGTTAGAGATAAAAACATAAATCAAATAACATAGATGAGACTCATGTATTTGGGACGGGAAAAGTATCTTTTTCATTAATCTCAATATGAATCAACTTACAATGATTTTAGAGACCGGCCACCGTTCCTTGATCCTGATCCTGGGCTCTTCCTCTTCTTTTTCCTCCAACTGCTTTGCTTGAATTTCTCCTAAAGCTTGAGGAAAGGCTAAAGG